>RJWH01007890.1:0-35701 GCA_004363575.1 Solenodon paradoxus | reverse complement strand
GTTCTAAGCTGAGGCAGACACAGAAATCACTTTAACATACAAAATTTCTGTGGTCTAACTTTTCTTTCTTAAGATTCTTAAGCATCAGCTAGCCTTGCCCTTCCTCTTCATTCCTCTCATACCTCCCTAATCCAAGGGGGTCACCGTTGTTGGATATTCAACAGAATTAAGGCTTTACCTTATAGGTGTATTTCACTTGAAAATGGTTGTTGGTGAGATAGATGTGAAGGAAGTGACCCTCAAAACTGAACAACGGTGTGGCAAAAACTGTACTTCTGAACTCTGCAAAGTCTCTCCACTCCTTGGAGGTGTGGAACATGAAATGCACAAGTAGAAATTGAATTAAAGATTCATGACCATGAGGTATTTCATCACTAAAACAAAAACCTTTGCTCTTGTCCTTTCTCTGGACACTCACTTTTGGACTGTGATCAAGTTTTTTAGTCTCTCTGAACCCCAACTGCCATGCCTCTCTCTAGATCCATCTCTACACTTTGAGAAGGGCTTTTTATGTGAACACGTCATGCTATCTCCAGTCTTCATATGTCTGTACATTAGGATTTATCCTTGCTTCCTGTTGATTGTATTTCTATTTAGTTAGGTGACAATTGACCTCCTTCTGGAAGACTTCCAGTTTGCTTGAGTGCCCCTCTCTGTGTTCCTGTAGTATCTTTGACGTGTTTCTCAGAGTTCTTATCACACTACATTATTACTGCTCTTGTGAACTAGCCATATTTTCTTCTGGACTAAAAATTCTGAGCATATGGAGTATGACTTACTCTAGTTTACATCTGATGTTCTACCCAAACTGATATCTGATATTTGATACAACTATATTATGTATCAAATTTCCACCTTACATGTATATGTCATAGAGTAGCACTTAGGAAATGCTACCCTTATTACTTAACACAGTGACGTGTATATATTAGGAACTCATAAGAGAATTAATGGATGGATGCAGTAATGAATGGATTTAAAAAACAGAATCTGCTCTAATATTGATGGGTTATTTCATGACCAAAAGAAAAACTTGGTAAATGTTCAACCTACATATATGAAAACCTCTGGAATAATGTTTGGTCTCATAAAAATACAAAATGTAAGAAAGAAATCTAACTGAAATTCCTTCCTATAAAAAGAAAACTACATACAAGATCTGTTGTTCTTGTATTTTTAGATGAGTTTAATTGCAATGCAAGCATTTATCTAACCATGATTATGCTGTTTGCAGTCAATTCACTGTAAATGCTTTCTTTTAATCATCACAGAAGTAAGAGGGGGGAAAATGAGTACCATTACCCTCACAGCAGTTTTTATAATTGAATTTTGAATAATGAATGAACTGTGTACAAGAATATAATTTAAGAGCAGTGTAGTGGACACATGGTTTGATGTTATATGCATATAAAATGGTGTCAAATATTTCATAGCTGAAAAGCATCTGTTAATGTCAGTAAAATTGTAATTTTAAAACATGTTTTAATAGAAATCCTTTTCAAGTTTTCCTTACAATCAGTGTAGTAAAATCAATAAGATGTTGTTTGAGGCTTAAAAAGTTTTCAAATATTCATTATTAGTTACCGTAACAAATAAGGCATACCATTAATAGCAGTTTGTTTTTATTATTCCTCTGTATTTTACAAATGAAAGATCATATGCTTCATGGTCTTAACCTGAATTAAAGTGTTTTTAATCACTCAAAACACATATATCTGGAAACCAAGAATGGGGTGAAAGGATGCTATTTTATTTTCGACAATGGTTATTTATAAGTGGAAGAAAAAGGAAAACTGAAAACCTAATATCCAAATTGTTTTCCTCTTTTATCACAGCAGTGGATATTAACCCTTCTGGAAGTTTGTTAAATTTCATACATTTCTAAATAGCAATGTATAAAGAGGAAAAGGGAGAAGATGCACAACAAGAAGGTGTCTTACAATTGTTAGTTTCTCTGGAAGAGCTGAAAAATAATACAGATGCTACGTTTGAAGAACCTCTAAAAGGTGGTCAATGTAAAGAAGTTTTCAGTGACTACCATTTCCTTGGCCTTGCATATTGTCCATATTCCTGGTTATTTATCATTACTTTTCATATTTGTTTCTTATAATGTATTAGAAAAAAGATGAATTGATTTCATGATTAAATATAACATGCCCCAATATTTAGGACAACTCAGGGAAGCTATAAATGTGTGCAAAGGTAGCAAATCTAATTGTACATATGCAAAATGAAAAGATCAAGCATGAATAAGTAAAGGTACAGTAGAACATCATTTGATAGCAGGATTTTATTGACTGTTTTAGCTCATAATGCCACTGAATTGTCACCTAAAGAGACTTGGAACATCAATTTGAAAATAAAAAGCTCATTTTTATTTATTCCTAACAATCACTGAAGAATGTGCTAAATTTAAAGGGTTATAGCATCTATCCTCTTGGTTTCCCACAAGAGAGTTTGTTTATATGATAATTGAATATCGTAGTCTCATTGCTGATAAGTTTTTAACAATAGGGTAATGACAATCTTCACAAGGAATCTTTCTTCAATTACATATTTACAAATTTTATATACTCACTTATCTTTAAAGTTTTTATTTTATTATTATTTTATTGAAGGAACATTGTATCAGATCATTATATAGGTTTCAGATGTGTGTTAGCTTAAATCTGTATCTGTATATGGTACATTAAGTTTAGCACCAATGGTCCAATCCTATCCTTCCTTATATGATTGACCCCTTTGACCCTATTTGTCTATTTACTTCCCACTCAAATCAATTCATTGGCTCACCTCATTTTCACTACCATTATGTAGAAGAAGAAAGCCACATCCCCAGTTTCTAGCCACTGTGGGTCAGCTGTGAAAGCCACCAAGCCATAAGGCGCCTTGCAGTCTAGGCTGGCTGGATGCTGCTGGCCAGATAAAAGGACTTTTCATCACCTGAAAATGGAGCTCTACGTGCATTTTTGCAATTATGTGAATCCTGTGTGTTGTCCATGTGAGGAATTCACAAAATGACTAACGGGTTCCGTTCGTAATTCCTATTCTAATTACACCTACCCCTCTCCCTCTTTTATAAAATTGCACCCCCAAATTTTCTTGTTTGCTCAGATTATGAAATCTGGGACCACGTGAAATAAAGCTACCTTCACTACTTCTAAAAAAGCACATGCTTGGCTTTGTTGGTAGAGAGAGAGCTGTTAACAATTATACTATTATTTAAAATAGTACCTTTCTGCGAAGTGCTTATTCAGCTTTTACTGCTACACCAAGAATTCTACATAATTACCTCATTTAATCCCTACAATACCCCAATTAAACAGGTACTCTCATTATCTTCCTTTTATAGATAAGAAAACTGAGATTTAGAAAGAATTTCTTGATCTGGTTAGTGACAGAATCTGAGTCTTTCCTGGATCACTCTGTTTCCAGAAACTTGTCCTCTTAGCTACAAACTTTCACCGCTTGAATAAAGAATATGCTTGGACTATTACAATCTCATTTAATGACTACTCTTGCTCCTAAAATGTCCATTTCATTTTATTTTAAGTTAGGCTAAAAGCAGGAAAAAGTAATTCCTGAAATACAGAATGATATTAAGCAAAACTGCTATTAAATCTTGATCTCCTCAAAATGAGTGGTACCACTATATCAATAATTTGAATCATATTAATAAATGTCCTGTACCAAAGATCAGAACAAGCTTTTTCTATTGAATACATTTTACTGTATAGCAACACAATGTTTTATTAAAGCATACTTGTATAGCAATTACTAGACATTTTCTAAATTGTAGACTAATATACTTAGAGCTGAAAATAAAATGTCATATTTATAAAATCAAATGTCCTCAAAACTATCAACAAGTTTCAAACATTACATGGTTCAGTACAATTTTCTCTGTTTGGTGATGTGCAATACACCCTAAATCTCTTAAATCATACATGGCAATTCACATGAGCACTCAATTCTCTAATATAGAGTTGTCAGACAGCTATATGTTAAAAAATTAATTGTTCTCTTTAGAACTTTCTAATTCTCTCTAGCTACCTGTTTGGAATGCAGAGAATACAATTTCCACTTACCCAACTCTTCTCGTATTCACAGATTTGAAATTAAAAAAGTACCATGAATGTGCGACTTTCAGGAAAAGCCCATAATGGTCTTTTGTTTACTTATCAATATCCTCAATGGCTTTTTCCCCAATTAGAGACCCCTCATTTTCTTGTTTTTTTCTGATCATATTTATGCCCACAAATAGTTATGCCACTACAGTTAGGAAACACATTTTAATGTAAAGTTTAATGTAAAGTTTCTACATAGGTAATACACGTTTTCATGACACTATTCCCCGTTTCTTCAGACATTAGTGTGCTAATTTATATTTTAACATATCACTTTTAAAATAAATAGCAAAGTGCTTTATCAATATTTGTCTAAGATTTCTTAGACAAACCTTGATTTAAAATCTTAATTGCAACTGGTTGATCCTTTTACCACCAGGTTTTAATAACCCTTGACTGACAGACACAGAGACTGTAGATTGCAGGCTAGAGATTCACCCAAACAACTTCATTCCCTCCTAACATAATAAGGTATATTATAGTAGAGCTGTCCTCAAAATGTAGTACACTTAACATTAAGGACTTGACATGGTTTAGTTAGTATCTGGATTGTTTTTTCATTTTAATGGTAATGTATTCATTAAATTTGTATCAAAGCATATTATTAATACATCAAAACACTGATACTATTTAAAAAATTTTAAACAGTATTTAGGGTTTGTTGTCCTTTTTTAAGAGAGTTGTTTTAGCATAAAATTTGCAGTAAGTAATAGGCGCATGTACAAAGCAAAACAAACAAATTTTGCAATGATTACGTAGGTTTGAAAAATACTATTATAATTTTAAAATAATTGAAATTTGACTGTAATGGTCAAAAGAAAGTCCAGAACTAGGCCAACCCAAATTGCTATAACTAATTTGTAGTTGTTGTTGAAATTAAAAACAAGTACAAAAAGAAATAATTTGGTTCCAAATGAGAGGATATCTTAAGGCATATCTCAAAGCTAATGCTTTATTCAATGTAACATTATCAATGTTAACTTTTACAAACCAAATCATAAAATGCGCTACATTTTAATGTATCGTATTTATAGATTTTTCTCCCGCTGGTATACATGTTTTAATCTGTAAGGACAATAAATAGCAAGGACTTCTTATTTGAGTCAGAGTTATTAGGAAACTCATAAAATAAAGCCAATCGAGTGAAATGTGAATTTAATTCCTCCTGCTACATCCTAATAAGAATGTGGAGAAAAATCAGTTTATGTTTAATAGGTGAGAAGGAGGTGGCAGAATTTCTGTAAGTCAGATGAGAAGTTTTTGATTTTGTCCACTCTTACCTCCCTCAAATTGTGTGTTATTTACCAATGTAAAATGAAATAAAATTAATTCTTAAAAATAAATGTATTTAAATAAAACATGAATTAATTCTTTTTATTTTGTAATAAGCTTCCCTTTTGAACTATTACTTTGAAAAAATTGCAAATACCATGCATTTAAGATAAATAACAATGGTGCTAGAGTATTCTAACATCTGTGGTTCAATACCAAGGGTCAGCAGTACTGTAATTTAGAATCAAATGACTCTGAAGATAAAATTTATTTGCTATATATAATTAATAATTCAATAAACAACTCAGAAAAGTTATAGGAAGACCTATGCAATAAAATCTATTGGAATTATAAAATTGGCCAACTCCTGGTAATAGTAAGTGCTGACTAAAAATTATTTCATAGAAGCAGTCCAAAAATCACACATTACGCTTGACAAGATTTTGTCATAAAGTCTGTGAGAGGGTAAATGCGGGGTGGTGAAATAAAGGTGAGTCTCAGGCATTCTAGTCTGCCTGTAAAACTGACAAATTATACGCCCAGAGAGACAAAAATGTATACAACTTCAGTACAGCAAAGAGAAGAGCAAAGTCACTAAGGACAATTGTTAAGGGAGACACAGCATGTGCAAACAATAGTCATCACCAGAAATCCATCATCACCATCCTCCTCTTCATTGCCCACCAGACGGGCATGTGTGAGAAACTGAAGCCAAGATTCTGTCCACTTCCAATTAAGGAAAATAGGGCTTGAGTTGAGTATTCACTCTTACCACTAATATATCTTATAGATACATATTCTTCCTTCTCACATGGTTCTTTTAATCAGCCTTTTCCATCTTTCCTTCTCTCTCAGAATGTTTATGTATACTATTTATGACCTTCATGACTATAATAATCACTAGTCCTGCCTAGCTAGTAATGTATTTCTTACTAATATAATAAGTTCTAATATATATTAAAGCTGCTCTGTCAGTTTTCCCAGTCCTTTTCATTGATTCCTTTCAACCAAACATCCAGGTGTAAGTTGCATACAGATTTATTCATGAAATGAAATTGTGTTATATGTGACCGTAACATCATAAATGATGGTGTTCAATAAATCTTCTAACACTTGCTATTCAAATTGGATTTCTGGGTAGCATTCCTTTTCTTTTCCACTACTAGTCTAAAGTGTGCTTATGGCACACTTATTGTTTAAAAACCTCTAGCGGCCACCAACATTCTGGAATATAGAAGTTGTTAACATGGTGCTTTAAACACAAACCGCTGATTCTGAATAATTTATTCTTTCTAACTCTTCTGTCCTTGGAGCTTCTATCAAGTTAAAGTCCTTTCATTTTAAAAGTGAGAAAGATACATGTAAAGAATAAATAAAGCACGTAGTTAATCTTTCACAACTAACCTGTAGCAGAAAATGACAGTCAAATTATCTACCTGTCATACAATTCATCATTGTCTCTTATTTTTCAAAAACTGGTGAAATGCCTTTGATTCATACAGCGTCACAGGACCCATTTGATGAGTTCCTAAGGATACATACGAAATGTCAACAAAATACTGCTACTAGACAGTTTAGTACCTTAATGAGGTCCTGGTACTCTTCCTTCTCCTGCTCTTTTCCTTTTCCTCTATAGTCCCCAATTGCTTATTTGGCAACAATAGAAGATGTTACAGATGTGACTACAAACTACTAAACTAAAATTCATGTTTTTTAGCTGGAAGATAAAATTATCAAAAAATTTAACAAAAATATGTAGTCTTTTCTCCCATTTCTTTGCTATAAGGACTTTTCTCTGACAGACACAGTATACTACCACCCACCTCCAATAGGAACTTGAGTTTGAATGACAAGAAAAAGATGAGTGTGTATTTGGGAACTATATAGCCTGAGTGATCTCAGGGGACTAAATAAAAATATATTGAATAAATAAAATTGAATAAAATATTGAATAAAATTGAATAAATAAAAAGATATTGAATAGTGCCTAGAAAAATATGTGGTTCTCGATATGGTTCTATTATCAGAAGTACAAGTACATAATCGAAGTACAAGCTTCTGACTACTTACTGAGAATTCTCAATAAGAACTTCTAAACTGTAAGAACAAACGCAGTACAGGGGATTGGTCTTAAAGATGAAGAGCACATGGTCTGGATCCTCTGATTTTTCGCTTCCTTTCTAAGACCTTTCTATGCATCTTTAGCTTGACACTATTCATTTATACCAGGAAGTATCAATAGCATCTACTAACCTACTAACCTAACTAGAAAGACCTGCCAGTAGTTGGGTCTCCATTATTATGGTGACTATGCATTCCAGTTTTCCTAGGACACTCCTGATTTCTAGTATGAGTGGCCACACATTTTGCTACAAACTTAAGTGCAAGGCTCAGTATTTTATTACATTCTCCTAATAAAATATCCTCACTCTGTAGAGTATTAGTAATTTTACTGTAATTTCTTATCTGTCTTCATTTTCAATTTAGTATTTATTTGATTTGTCATGGGTTTACAATAACATATGCCTCAGGAGTACAGATTCACATCTCTCTCTTTATATATGACAACTCACCTACCACCAAAGTTCTAGCACCGTTTACCATTATCACATTGATTCCCTCTACCCTTTCCTCCCTAACCACCTCTTCTTCTCTTCTGGTAACCACCATTTTGTTGTCAATCTAAGAATTGTTTTTATTATGTTTTGCTTTGTTTCTTTCTATTCCATTTATGAGTGAAGTACTGTAATATTCTCTTTTTCCTTCTGACTGATTTTACTTAGCTAATCAGATCAAGTTCCAACAATATTGTTGCAAATGGTAAGATTTCATTATTTTTATACATCAGTAATATTCAATTTGTACTTAAGCCACATCTTCTTTATCCACATCTGTGGAGGGGTATTTAACTTGTTTCTATGTCTTGACTTCTGAATAGAGTTGCGGTGAAGAAAGGGATGCATATGTCTCTTTGACTTAGCATTTTCATACTCTTCAGATTAATACCTGGAAGTGAAAATGCTTTATCAAATGATAATTCCATTTTTAGTTTTTTGAGGAATCTCCAGAGTTTTCAAGAGACTACAGCAGATTACATTTCCAACAATATTTTAATGTTTCTTTTCACCACACCTTCACCAACACTTATATTTAGTCTTTTTGATATAAGCCATTTTCATAGGTGTGAGGTAATATCTCATTTGAGTTCCCTAATAATAAGTGATGGTGAGCATTTTTAATGTGCCCATTGATCATCTGTACATCTTCTTTGATGAAGCTCTTCTGCCCACTTTTAAATTGAGTTGTTTGGCTTTTGGTGTTGAGATATATACGTTTTTTATATTTTTAAATAGAAATTAGTTGTCAGATTGTGAGTTGCAAATATCTTGTTCCAATTTAATCAATATTGAATTGTGAAAGTACTAAAAGAAGATAATCTATTATAAAATTCAATTTTTTAGTAACAGATAAGACTTCCTTTTTATCTTACAGCTTAGACTACTTATAGTCTTAATGAAAATGTTAGAAATTTTAACACTATACATAATCCTAGCTCCCTCATTTATTGTAGAATAGCTACTATTATTTTGGCATGAAATCATCTAGCTAATTTTTATGTACTATATTTACCTACATATCTACACACATATGTAGCAATTTAAAGACTGCTGGTTTTTAATTTGAAGAGTATTTATGTATATCACACTGCTGAACTAATACTTCAATTTCAATTTCCACTCAACATTTTCTAAATGGTTATTGTCGAGGTAAAGAAAATGGTTAATATTTGCATGGTAGCCTCCAATCTTTTCAATTTAGGAAACTCTCCAATACATGCTAGTTGCTCATTTGCTCATTTAAATTTTTTTGAGTAGTTATTTACAAGGCATTAAAATTCGGCATTTCCACTAGAAGTTGTAATTTATTTCCATAGAATGTTTCACCAATTTTGTATTACTTCCTGGTAGCAATAGGAGTAATAACCACCTGAAATTATTTGTACTTTCTGCCCTTTCCTTGAAGATCTTTACCAAAGATTTTCATTGTTATTGTCAAATAAATTATATTAGATTCACTGATAAAATCTGGGAATTTTAATTGTATTTTTAAATTTGTTACTTCCCTTTTTATCAATTTTGGTAATTCGATTTTTCTAAATTGAATGAAGCTGTATTTTGCTTGTTTTAATCTGTTTTGTTATCCCAGTCGATATCCATGGAGTTCTTCTCTGGTGAGCTCCTGACGTCTTCCTCTTTTGGGGCCAGTTGTGGGTTTTTTTGGTGACTTTGTTTTTGGTGTGACTTTCTTTTCTGCCTTGAATTCAGCACCATGATGTTCCGTTTCTTTTACTTCAGATTTCTTCCTACTTCATTTGGGGCAAAAGAGTGCATTATCTGCCACTCAGTCAGGATACAGGTAGCACACTTTCTTCTCAGGTGGGAAGAGGGTCCCGCACATCTCCAGGCTGGTTGTGGGCTGCATGTGTGACAGGACGTGGGGAGTAAATTTTCTTTCAGGTGGGGATCTTGTGTGCTTGAAATTTCTGGGCAGGTTGTCTTAGCCAGCTTGGATGCTTGGATGGGGTGTACTAGGATCCCCCTCCTTAGACACGGTGGTGGGGTGGGCTTGGGGGGGCTGCGTGGTCTCCACTCTGCCCCTCCCTGTTGCTTCACCAAGTCCAGGCTGCTGGCCAACAGCTCCTCCATCTAGCTGCTTCTTTGATTTGGGCTTTTTCTTGTTAGTCAGGTATGTGGAGTCTGTAGGTTCTGCTCAAATGGAGTTCCATAGTTATCCATAGATTCAATTTGTTCCTTAGAGAGGATAAGTGAAGAGTCCTCTTACAACACTATCTTGAACCGGAAGTGGCCACCCTCAATTCAATTTACCTCCCTTTCTCTTCCTGCAACCATTAATTTGCCTTCATTGACTAAGTCTATTTCGGTTTACGTAGCTTATTTGTTTTCTTGGTTACTCTATATATCATATATTTATGATATCATATGATGTCTGTGTTTCTCTTGACATCTCACTAAGCAAAATTTCCTCTAGATCCATATATGTTGCTATAAATAACAGGAACTCATCTTTTTGTAGCTAAATAGTATTCCGTTGTGTGTCTATATGTCACATCCGCTTTATCCACTCATCTGCCTATGGGCACTTATGTTTCCACCTGTGGCTATTTTTAATAAATATGCTGCAATAAACAAGCGGATGCATATATAAATGTAGTGTTTTTAGAGTAATTACCTAGCAGAAGATTAACAAGATCATATGGGATTTCCATTCTCAAATTTTTTTGAGAAATTTCCATACCGCTTTTCATAATAGTTGCACCCCCATCAACAGTGTATTATAAAAGTTCCCTTTTCCATTATTTGTACAATGGACACTCTCAAAGGTATGAAGTAATATCTCATTGTTTTATTGATTTACATTTCCCTAATAACAAGAGGGGTAGAATAACTTTTCAGGTACCCATTGGCTACTAGTATGTCTTCTCTGGAGAAATGTCTATTAAGATATTCTGCCCATTTTTAATTGGATTGTGTTTATGTTGCTGAGTTTTAAAAGTTATTTATATATTTTGGATATAACCCCTTGTCAGATGTATGATTTGCAAATATCTTCTCACATTCTGTAGGATGTCGTTTTTGGTTTGATAAAAATTTGTTTCACTGCACAGAAGCTAAATTTAGTTCAATATAATCTCATTTGTTAATTTTGGATTTTTTCCCTAACATTAGTGTCAGTTTCCAAAGACATCTATTAAATCAATGTCAAGAGTATTTTGCTATTTTCTTCCAGGTATTTTATGACTTTTGATCTTAAATCTAAATCTTACCCAGGTTTAGTTAATTTTTTGTATGGTATTAGGTAGTGACCTCACCCAGTTTCAATTTTTTTGCATGTGGTTGCATGTGGTTGTCCAGTTTTGCCAACCCATTTGTGAAGAGACTGTCAATGACTCATTATATACCCTTGAATTTACTGTCATAACTGAATCACCCATATATGTGTGGGTTGATTTTCATGCTCTCAACTCTATCCATTAATCTATATGTCTGTTTTTATTCTAATATCATGTTGACTTATTTACTAATGCTTTGTAGTATAGCTTGAAGTCAGGAGCATAATACCTCCATTTGTGTTCTTTTTCCTCAAGATTGTTTTAGTTTTCCAGGGTCTCTTGTAGTTCCAAACAGATTTCATGATTTTTGTTCTTTTTCTGTGAAGAATGACTATGGAATTTTGATGAGAATGGAATTAAATCTGTATATTGCCTTAGGTAATAAGACCATTTTAACAATGCTGATTCTTCTAGCCCATGAGCATAAAATATCTTTTAATGTTTTCCTGTCATCTCTTTCTTTTAAATCTTTTTTTAGAGTACAGGTCTTTCACTTCTTTGTCTAAATTTATTCCAACATATTTTATTCTTTCTGCTTCAATTGTAAATGGAATGGTTCCCTTGAATTCTCTTTCTGTAAGTTTTTATTTGCATATAGAAATGAAACATATTTTTGAATATTAATTCTATAGACTGCTACTTTACTATATTCATTTATTGTTTCTAGCAGCTCTTTACTGTAGCCTTTGGTGTTCCCTATATTCTCATGTTATCTAAAAATAGCGATAGTTTTATTTCTCTTTTTCCAATTTAGGTAACTTTTATGTTAATTGCATTGAGCAGGACTTTCAGCACTGTATTAAATAGCGGTAAGGAGAGTGGACATCTTTACCTTGTTCCTAATCTTAAGAGGAAAAGCTTTCAGCTTTTCCCCATTAAGTATGATATTGGTTGTTGGTCTGTCATATTATGTTGAGGCATCTGCCTTCTATACCCATTTTTGGAGAGATTTTAACATAAAAGGGTATTGATTCTTATAAAATGCTCTTTCTATGTCCGTTGAGATGATTGCATGCTTTTTGTCCTTCCTTTTTTGATGTATTTTATCACATTCATTGATTTGCATGCGATTAGCCATATTTGCTTCCCTGGACTAAATCACACTCCTATCTGCCCCTTCTCTCCAATAATCAACTTCATCTGCACTGTAGTCTCAGTAATTTTACAAATACAATCTTGTAACCCCTACAACTTTAAGTCTTATACTCTTTAGAAAATACTTGTTAGCTACCACTGCTACTCATTATAAACAAACACGAAATGCTAAAACTTTTAGCTTTTCCCTACTTTTACTTTTCTTCCTTATTCCATGATTTAGGCTGTTTATGTAATCATCCTTATGAAATGTTTATCTTCAAAGTTATTTTAGAATAATTCTTTATGCATATTGTTTTACTTATATTCTACACTTTACCTATCAGTTGAAAGAAGAAATCAGTACTGTATTCTCATATAACCAAACTTCAATTTTATTTTTAAAAGTTCTAGTTCTAATTGCATTTGCTCCTTAATTTTCCTTAAAGAACTTTAGAGTGCTTGTTTATGATGTTATAGATGTAAAGGCCTCTTCTGTCTGTGATAGCAAATTCAACTGAAATTTGGAGATAAGATATATATGCATACTTATACATATATATGTATATGTACACACACATGTATTATATATACTGATAAAGTCCTGCACTGTTTTTTTTTATTTCAAAGTTTTTCAGAATCTATTAGCTTTTGTTTTCATTGGATTTTATGGTATAACATATGCTCTCATTCTAATGACATTTAATTGTCTGCAAAGTGCCCTGGATAGCCAAAGTATTTATTGGAAGCTCACATCGGGCTTTTACACTAAAGAAATGTCCTAGTCCCTGAAAAGGAGTTATTGGGGTTTTTATAGGAGAATGTCATCTAATGTTGGATCACAGGTGGCTATCTTTGTTATACTAGAGTAAAGCAAGTCAGAGTCTCTGGGTATCTATGGCATGCAGGAGACAGGGGGTGCTGTCAGTTGCTTCAAGTCAGCAAGATTCAGGGTACAACAGTGTTGCATTTTACTGAGTCACAGGATGTTATCTAGGGCAACCAAAACAAAAAGTCTTTTGAGAAATTCAATAAAATGTTACTATCAGACATTAATCAAAACAATATAATGAGGGTCCAAGGATGTTGTCAGGGAATACTGAGACAAGGTTCTTATGAGAAACCTGTTGAAGTGTAACTCACAGAATGCCTTTGTCAGGACGAGTGTTTGAATGTTATACAACGAGGTTTTTAGATGGGGTTCTTTACAAAATGACATTACTTAGGACTTCCAGGGAGGCCTTGTTCTGTCAGTATCAGGGTACAGTGAGAACTATTAGGAGGAATAGGATAAAGAGGAAGATATTCTTTTTACTTTTAGATTATGCAGCTGTATTATTTTATATTACCCTCACTAAATACAGAGCTCTTTCTGATAGATAACTTCATAAGAAGAAAAGTAACAAATAGATTAATCAACAAAACTTATTTTTAAATATGGTTGACTATAAAACTAGAACCTAGAAAGTTATTTTATAAGCAATGTCATTCATTCAGGGAAGAGATAATGGGGACCTGTATTTAGGTAGTCTGACAAGTAGAGAAGGAATGAATTTGAAAGACATTTTATAGATACTTATAATAAAAACAAAACAAAACAAAGCTGGTGACTAATAATCCCCTAAAATGTAAGACATAAGAAAAATGAGAATGATGAGAATTTTATGTGTCTTGTTGAATGACTAAGGTTATCCCAATAAATAGAACAAGGATCTGATGAAGAAAAAAGCAACACTTGATACTGAAGACTTGGTTTAAAACACACAGGTAGACTTTAGTGTTACCACAGACAGTTTGATACTCACAGTTGAGCCGGGCTGCTCTGATCTTGCACATAATCTCACCAAATATTTGCAGTACAGGGTAACTCAAGTGCATTACTAAAAAATAAAAAAATATGATCTTTGTGTAACAGACAAATTATTACTCTCACTCAGCTGAAATAGTGATTATTACCTCACTGTCAATCGGTTTTATCCTCACCTTAGTCACTGCTCTTATACATAACATTCATTGACACCCAGCAACAGATTTGCCCTCTGCTTTTGGATTAAAAATTATCTAGATCTAGCCTCTGCTTTTTAGAACCTTTCTAAAATTACTGGAATGAAGCCCAGATACTATACATTATTTTTAACATACTTTTATTGAACCCTACAGTTCACTATGCTGTGCATTCTTATTTATTGTAGAAGAAATAAACCTAAGTTGTTTAATTATAAGTATGTTTCAGTTGTTTTGGCTTGGTAGTAATTTATGTTACAGTTTACCTAATAGTAGATAATATAATTTTTGCCTCTGACTATCTGAGACAGTTTCTTGCAGTTCAGATAAAAGAACTTACCATATATAGATAGACATAGGTATAGATAGATAGATATTCCTTTAATTTCAAAAACTGAACTCTGATATATATATATGATGTGATTTATGCTCCATTAAGACTGGAAAGGACTAGTTTAAATGTGGTTGAGAGGTTTCCTTATTTCAGAACTAACATAGAATTTACTTCACATTATGAATGTTACTTTATAATCATATGGAAAATTCTAAATGTTTGATTATAGAACCATATTTATAGTCAGACCTATTGCTACTTTGAAATATATTGCTCAAAACATAATTTAGGAAATGTTTTAAAACAAAGTTGAAATATATCTTTTCTTTTGAAGCATTAGGGATAGAAGTGCACCCTCAAACAGTAAACAGATACCAAAAGAAGAAAAAAACCAAGAAAATAATCTGTAGCAAAACTATTATTAAATGTTAATTCAGTTAAACTTATACTTAAAAATTAGGAACAAAGGTAGTACTCAACTCACCCATTATTAATGTTTTACTATATTATCTATGTTCTTGAAGTTACAAGTGTTCGATATGAATAGTGAAATCTATAAAATAATACTCAGGCTCAGTGATGTCTCTTTGGTAGATTCCAATAGGTAATGATAGGAGTGCTTACACCATGGAACAGAAAATAGCACAAATTAGAATTTGATTTATTTTTCTGATTGGCAGACACGGCAGTAAAGGAGAAAATATTAGTAATGCAGATTAGAATGAAAGGTGTGTTGTGTTTATTGTCATTCATTGTTGAGTAGCAGAATGTTCATCCAGAATTCAAAACCATTATCCAATTCAACAAAGAAGTTTTCTTATAATTTATGAATAATAAATTTAAGCATATGTCTTTGTGACTTTCACTTTCATCTAGTCATTAATTTAAATGAAAATACCAATCAATACTCATGTCATAATTGTACTCATTCATCAGTTGATACCATAATTTGGCCATTGTTTTAAGAGTGCAGCAAAAATCCATGAAAGCAATCTGTGAGCATCAATTGCTCTATTAGGATACATTTTGACTAAATTATACAATTAAGTATTAATTGTAAATTGTGTGCCAAATATCTTCTTACCAATAAAATTTATAACACACACACTCTTTTCTTCACAGCGATTTAGCAGCATATACTAACATATAATTCCACTGGAAAAAACTCTCACAAAAAACTATAAGTGAACATGTATGAGCATGTTCAGGGCTGTATTATTTTTGATGGCAGAGATAGGCATCAATCATTAGATCAGTAGATAGCTAAAAGAGAAAATGTACATCTTGAAATAATTAGAAAGATGAGATAATAGTCACATGAAAGAAAATTCTTATTATATAACCATGAAAACTCACAAACAAGTTAGGTTACGCACATTTTGTAAAAACACCGGCCCTCTCAAAAAAAGGTACATATTAAACACAATAGAATAGTTACCTGCCAGGTGGAAGGTAGGAAATAGTAAGAGTAGGAACAGTAAATGCATAAGTAAGATAAGAAAGGAAACTTACCCTGACTAATGACACAATGTGCTACGAGTGGGGGGAATGTGACTAACTCAGACTTGACCTCACTCCCAAATTCTGGGGGGAAAATGGCATCTGAGTTAAGTAATGCAGGCTAAGGCTGCAAACAAAAGTTGACAAATGGACTCCTGGGCAAGTGTGAGAAGTAAGATGTTAAAAATATATTTTAGGTCAAAAATCATTATCTACAGTAATGTCAAAAAGAAATATAAAGAGAAATGCAAAAATGCTGGTATGTGTATAATTATAACATTTTAACAAGGACTACACTCTGATGTGTCACCAGAAATCAGACCATGGAGAGTCTGACATTCCATTACAAGTTTTATTTTTCTTCAGAAAGCACTGGAAAAATGTGGAAGAGTCTATAGAAAGACATAATCGGCCTTAACTAAAAATATCCCCTACAATGTGAAGAATAGATAGACTGTGTTAAGTGTGAAGGCAGAAAGACAACTTGGGAAAGTGTTACACAATCCAAGAGAAAAAAGAGAAAGCAGCACTTGTGAGCACAGAGTTGAGATCGAGGAGAGAGATGAAAGGAGACTTGAAATGACTCATTCATAGACTGGCTATGTGGAGTGGGTGTTGAAAGAAGGAAGATGCCACAGATGGTGGTCTGGGTGATAACACCTTTCACTGAGATTAACAATTCTGTTTGCTTTTTAATTCAAGTACATGAAGATAAATAGTGAGTTTAATTGCAAATATATCAACGCAAAGTACCTCTGGGATATGAACACACATTAACATATTGTACAACTAGAACAAACCACTTTTAATACAGCCATCCTCTATACAAAAAATAGTTATTTTCAGAAATAGTTGTCAAAAAATAATGGCCAGAAAAGAAAGCAAATATAAAACTTTGTATATAAAATAATTCAGTAAAATAATATAATATACATATACATATGTATTGTAATAATATATGTGGCTACAGTGCCCGAGAGGGCTAAAGTGAAGAACATGGAAAGCCAAAGACCCATGAGTTCAGGACCTGGGCCAAGGGTTTAAAGTATATATATGTATGTGTGTGTGTGTAAATATAAAACATAAAAATAAACACTTATTTATACATATTGATTAGACTGTCACAGCTTTCAATAATATAGTCTTTGTTTTCAAGCCTGAACTTCTGCATATTTATCAAAAACATCAAAAAATTGACCTGCTATACATGTTCATCTTTCTTAGTTAATGTAGACAAATCTGTCCATTTCTCTTCACTTAGAGTGGAAGAACACTTTTGATTAATTTTATGTGAATGTTTTACAAGAAGCAATGCATATATAAATAGTGAAAAGCATTTTAAACATTAGGATAAGTTTGGAAGAAATTCATTCATAATTCCATTCACAATAAATTCCAAACATTGTTAAACTATCTGTCTTTGCTTTATCAAGGTGTATCCTAGTAGTTTAAAATGGTTCTTCAGTCAAAAATATTTCACTACAAATTTTCACTATAAAATTCATCATACATATATATGCAATATATGAATGCATGAATCTTTTACAACAATCAGCACAAATAGCTGGATGATAAAAACATGGACATTATTTGATCTTTTGTTTTAGAACAGTTCCTATTCTTGTTGAAAACAACTGAGACATTTAAATTTTTCTTTGTTTTTAATGGCAATATACCAGCATTCCGTTGTTTCTCCTGACATTCTTCCTTGAAATTTGATTCTTTTTTCTATGTGAATGTCTATATTATTAGTTGCTTATTTTTTGGGGGGCCTGAGGGAGGTTGGTGTTGCAAAGTTAATATTCTTCCACATATTATCTGTATGCAGATCTCAAGAAATGATTTTAAAGCTTGGTGTTTTGATGTACAATGTCCAAGGATGATTACAGTAATTTGAAAATTTTTTTGGTCTGATGAACCTCCTCTAAGTTCTCACACTAGGAAAAAAAGAAGGTAATTAAGAAAATCACATACAGCTACCATTATTTATGTTTAACCCACTGTTAAATGCAGTGGATTTATGTCCTGTCACAGAAAACAATTGAACTGTGCACAAAATGTGAGCACAATTCATTCCAAACAATTACCCATTTACTATTGAATATGTGTATCAGAGTCTACATATGTCAAGGACCAATTACATAATTTGCAGTTCTCCTAATTTACTTTCACATAGAGTACAATGTTCATGAATGCTAATAAAATGTGTTAATGATGAGGTGTATATGTATATTTTTAAGGCTTAACAGTAAAACTAAGGTAATCAGAACTTAACTGACAAAATATTTGGCGGGAAGAAGAATTGTATCAGTGGCTTTCAAGAATTTCTAATGCATAGTGATAATAAAAGTAGATGGACACTTAGGATTTTAAATTCTCAACAGACAAACCCTAACCCTCGTTCATTTCTAGCACCAGGAGCTGACACTTCCCACAGCCTCTCCCTGAGTACTTCACTGCAAGTGGTTGTATAGTCATGAACAAAAATCAATACTTTTCAGCCTTAGCACTATGACATTGGGATTGGATAATTCTTGGCTGAATCAACTGTGTCCATGTAGTGACAGTGGTATGAAAAAGTCCGTTATGAAGCGGGCAACTACAGAGAGTAAATTCATCTGTCAAGGGTTCTATTGAGACAATAAAGCATATGGGGAGAGAAGAAAAAGAGGATCACTGACTCAGTTAACACACTCAGATGGGGCAGTCCTGGAAAAGGAAAGGGAATAGACTCTTGTCTTAGAAAACTCTCAAGTCTAGTTGAATACCTGGCAGGTCACTGGTGACCCTGACAAGCATAGTTTCGTGGAGTGTCGACTCGGGGTTCCAAAGTGCAGTGCACTGAGGAATAGTTCTAGTCAAGAAGCAGAGAGAGTGCTTTTGAAAATCTCAACTGTGAGATGGAGAAAGTAAAAGAACTTCTTTCTCTAACCAAAATCCTTGCCAGAGAAAAATGCACTGAATTCCTTCAAGGAGAGGCTAGATGACTGGCTAAATTTAATTGGTTAGGCTCTACATTTTCTCTTTCTTGATCTTCTTTTCCAGTGAACCAAAAGATTTGCTGCAAATTCTTTGCTCCTAGATCATCATGTTCAAATTGGAAATGTTTTCTATGAACAGGTTTTCATACCATTAACATCATTCCATCCCAAGTTCCCATCTTTACATTTAAATATAACCATGGCAGAATTTCTTATAAAGATGAAAAGTTATTAACCAGTCTGTGAATTCTCAAGTTTTTTAAAACCAGCTTCTAAGATTCTATTAAGACTCTATCAAGATATATGTAGTCTGAATTTTGCCTCAGAAGACTTTCTTTATTTCTTAAAAAATGTAATAGCTTAAGAGAATTATCATAGCAAAGAGATGTATTGGATAGGTGGAATGTATTTAGAAATTTAAAAAATCAAAGATATCTATACACCTTCATAATTATTGAAGAATTATTTACAGTAGACAAGAGCTGGAAATAACCTAAATGCCGATTAGCAGATGAGTAGATAAAGAAGATGCGGTATATCTATATATGATGGAATAGCAGTCAGCTACAAAAAATAAAGATGAAAGCCTGTCATTTCAGCACCATGGATAAACATAGGGAGCATTAAGTTTAGTGAGGTTAGTCAGAAGGAAAAAGGTAAACATCATCTAATAACTCACAGACTGAAACTAAACAAGCAGATTAACTAAATTTTTGTTTGATAATAGGTTTTTGATCTATAGTTTAGTATTAGAGATTATCAGAAGGGAAGGAGTAGGGGATGGGCAAATTGAGTAAAAAGTCAATTTTAAAGTAAAGATAGAATTGTACTATTAGTGATAAACTTAATATATTATATACAGATATTGCTTTATGATGACTTTATGATACACTTTAAACCTGTACAACATTTTGATGCAATGTTATTTCAATAAAATTTAAAAATGAATATATGTCATGATAGAAACAATAGGCCTTCCTAAAATGCTCAGACAGGCTTTTGCCAAGATATGAAGCTTTGGTATATGGAAGCAAACTCAATCTGGGTCTTCAGACTGCAAGAGAAACTGTACCATGACCGTAACTATCTAGAAAATAAAGATGACCTAGATTAAGATTACTCAAATCATCTCCAGAAATAACCTTTCTTTTGGAGAAATCTATCTATATATGGTTTCAGAGTAGCTGATTTTGCCACATGAGTTACAAGAATTTACATTTTCCATATGCACATAAATGTAAGTAATAGTTTTCACAGAGTTGTGTATTTTTTTTGTTTAGTCCAGCATCATTTACAGTGTCAAAGAATTATGAACAAGCTAAATGCCCTTCACAGGTGAATGCATAATGAATCTATGCATAATGAAAGCATATTATTACTCAGATTCTTGAAATTATGCAGTTCTGCCATTAGTAACAATATGGATGAACCTGAAAGGAATTGCATTCAATAAGATAAGTCATAAGAATAAAGAAAATATGTATTATTTCACTCATATGTAGTATATAGAAAAAAAACAAATAAAACAAAAATGCACTTTTTCCTTAGATTGAAAAAATTGGTAGTTACTGGAAGAGATATAGAAGGGGGGAAAGTAGTTGATTAAATCAGGTAAAAGAAGTCAATTGTATGTGGAAGGATATAATTAGATTTTAGTGATAAACATAATGTATTATAAAAAGAGGTTGATTTATAATGATGTGCACCTGAAACATTTATAATGTTAAAGCCAAATTTAATTTAATAAGAATGTTATAATATAATTACTTTAAATGTAAATGAACTGGTGTGCCCTATGGCTCAGGTATTAGACTAGTGGCTGGGACAAAGACCAAAGGCCAGGGTCTGTGACCAGGGGGATAGGGAAACAACTAAAACAAACGAAGGTACTTCCTCTTATTCCTTCCTTCTGTCCTTCCTTCCTTCCTTTCTTCCCTCCATCCTGCAAAATATTTCTTTCTTTTCTTCTTTCCTCTTTCCCTTTAAAAATTTTGAACAAAGGACTAAGAGTGTCTGAATCAATTAAAAAAGATAACCCATAAATCTGCTGCCTACAAGAGATTCACTTTAGATACATGGAGGAACATAGGATCTAAGCGAAGGGATGTTTAAAAGGTAGTCCATGAAAATGGGAAATAAAAGAAAGCCAATATACTTTTACTAATGTCAGGCATAATAACTTTATTATGAAGACTGCAAAAAGAGAAAGCATAGCATTACATATACAGCATTCTATCTAAAAGTAACAAGATGCATTCTATCTAATGGACATGGAATATTGTCCAGTTTATAACATGTTACCAAAAATATATTAGTAAATTTAAAAATATTCATATTATCTTGTCCACATCCAGTGGTATGATGTATCATCCCAAATCTGAAAATTGAATAATATGATATATCAAATTATAATTCACATTTGATGTTAAGATGCAAAAAATGTATTTAAAAATATAAATTTTTTATATAAACTCAGTGGGTGGAATAGGATCGTACCTTAATATACTAAAGATTTTATATTTCAAGCTCAAGGTAGCATTATACTTAAGCGTTATGTAATATTTTCTCTTGAGTACAGGCACAAAATAAAGATGTAATATTTTTTCACTTTAATTCAACATAGTATTAGATGTCTTAGAGAAGCTAACTATTAAAGGGGAAAATATCTAAATTGTAGAGAAATAATTCAAATCGTCTCTATTTGTAGATGAAATAATGTTATAGAGAATTACGTAAAGATTCTACAAAAATGTCAAAACAAACCAAAAAAGTTAGAACAGATAAAAACATTAAAGTTTCAGACACAAAATCAATATTCAGAAATTGATTGTAATTATATACACTAATCAAAAATTGTCAGAAAGATAAATTACAACAACAATTCTACCTATAACTGTATCAAATATAATAAAACAGGAGAACTTAAAGAGGCAAATGACAGGTAGACTGAAATCTGTAAGACACAGGTGATATAAACTGGAGAAATCACAAGTAAATGACATGACATTCCATTCTTGTTGCTTGGAAGAATTAATATTTTCATAATGTCTAGCTAAAAAGAAAATGTGAAAATTCAATGCAAATTCTATCAAAATTTAAATGGCATTCTTCATAGAAACCAAACAATTGTAAATTTTGTATGGAATAAAAAATAACCCAAAATAGTCAAAACAATCTTGAGAAAGATTAACAAAATGAGGGGCATTGCACTTGCTGACATTAAAGTATATGATACATTTATGGCAATCAAAATTATATGGTATTGGTATAAAATGGACATGTGGGTCAATAGGAAAGAATAGAGAACACAGCAGTAAAGCCATGCTTGCAAAATCATCTAATAGTCTACAAGAAAACCAGGCACAAACATTCAGGAAATGTTTTTTCACTATAAATTGTAGATGAAAATTAGACATCTACACATAAAAGAAGAGAACTGGACCACTGCACCCCTATCTTATGTTACTCATGAAGGTTCACTTTAAATGGATGAAAAATCTGATACAAGATCTGAAACTGTAAAAATCCTATGAAAGTAGATGAGAATGTTTCTTAAGCTTGGTTTTGAACATTATTTTTTGGACATGACAGCAAAAGCACATTTAATAAAAACAAACTAAACAGGTGGACTATATCATAATCAGAAGATTCTGTATAACAAAGGAAATCATCAAAAAATGAAAAAGCAAACCTCTACTGGGAGAAAACATGTGGACAAGAAATAGCTACCAAAAGGTTAATGTTCAAAATACATATATGGTGAAGGTACAACTCATAGGAAATAAGCAAGCAGTCTGATGTAAAAACGGATAATAGACTTTTTCTCAAAGAACAGATGGTCAAAATTACATGAAAAGTTATTTAATATCACTATATCAAGGAAATGCAAATGAATTCTACTATAAGAAATAAACTCAAAATTGTTAAATTATTAAAAAGACAAGAGAGAAGAGATGTTGGCAAGGATGTGGAGAAAAGGGATGCCTGTACAGTCCTGGTGGGAATGTGTTTTGGCACAAGCATTACTGTAAATATAATAGTGGCTCCTGAAAAAGTAATGAAAAATAGAACTATCATATGATTCAGCAATCTTATATCTGGGCAATACATCTGAAGAAAATTAGATCATAATCTCAAAGAAAAATATGTTCTCTGGTATGACATAATTCATAATGTGGAAGGCAGGGAAACAAACTCAGTTATTTTAAAAGAAAATGTTTACATATATTCAAACATATACATATATAAAATATTAATTGATCATATATACAGGTATATAATATTTTAACACAGAAATTATTTAGTCATAAAAAGGGCAGAAATATTGTCACTTTCAACAACGTGGAAAAACATGGAGAGCATTTTGCTACAAGAATTGAGCCAGATGGAGAAAGATGCCATATGAACTCACTTATATGGAAGATCTAAGAAAAGTTACTTAATTGATAGAAATAGAGAGTAATGACATATATAGTAGGATCCAGGTTGTAGGGAAAATGTTCAAAGTAGACAAACTGTATATTATAATATGATTAATCTTTGATAATCTAATATATAACATGGTGAATACATTTGAATACATGTATTTTCTATTTGAAATTATGAAAGCAAGTATTAAATTTGGACACACAATAAGAAAATATATGAGGTGATGAACATGTTAATTACTTGATTATGCTTGATCATTTCTCAAAGTATACGTACATCAAATCATTACCAAGTTTTGCATATTAATTACAAGCAATTTTTGTCAGTTATAACTCAATACAAAGGAAAAGAGTGAAAAGGAAAAATGACAAAACTATCAGGAATAGTGAGAATTATCTGTATATAGAAAAGAGGTAAATATGTTTTTAACAGATTTGTGCAAACTCTTTTTACATGGTGTATGATTTTCATTCTGACTGATTAAGATATGAACAGTACTAGATAATTTTATATCTCATAATTTTAAGTAAAATGTCTGGAGTATAGTAACCAATTCAGAAGTTTTTAAGTCAGTGATTCCCCAACATTTATACCTGATTCACCCTTTACTCTCATTGCAAAAGCTGGAAAAGCAGAAATCTGTGATACCAATGAGATTTTGTGATGTGAGTGTAAGCCATTGATTTCTTGATAGGGACTGATTTGATTCCTCTCATAAAGCATGTTAATAATGAAGTTGTCTGACATGAGACCAAAACATAAGGCCTCCCAGTGCTACCAGTCATTCCACAGTATTCCTTCATGGTGAGTGTAGTCTTTTGAGGGAGTTTTCCCATCCAGAAACTTAAATGGTCTCAATTAAAATAACAACCATAGTAATTGTTCTAGAATATAGAAACACTTTGTCTTGCTGAATTTTCTCCTTTGGATGAACACACTTGTTATATTATGAAAAAAAAGTGAATAGTTGATACTAACCAATTCATTTTCTTTCCTCAACTTTCTGGTGTCTAAGTTGAGTGTACAAAATAAGCAGATATGCAAGCCCAATTATTTTGAAAAATGTGATCAATAAAGACAATGACTTTCTCACAGGATTTTAATTCAGAGTTAATTTAATATAATGTTTTAAAATTTGCTGTCCATTGTTTCAAATTCATTCAAGTGGCTTGTTACCAATTTTCAACATGGCATTTTAAAAGTTTCATTTTCATAAAGATTATCAACAAACAGATGTGTTATTTTGCAGATAAAAACTACAGATATTGGACAGTGATCATGTTTCATAAGAGGTTTCTAAGAGCCCTGCACTTATTTTAGGTCTATAGTTAATTGAAGTCTGGGGATACATTCCCATGAGACACCTATCAAACACTTCTCCAGTTGTCTGGTAAATAGAAGCTTTGGAAGGATTTAATCTAATTCAGAAAATGAGACTGAATTTTGATCTTATAGTTAAACAAGTTGTGGAGTATGAATACAAGTAAACCATTTTCAGGCATCTTGAGAGGTCACAAGTTAGATTTTTCAAGAAAAAAGGTGACAAATGCAAAGAGTCATGGGGGCACAAATGAATAGTAGCGACTACTGGAAGTTCACCAGGCAACAGTAATAAGGGGGATGGAGACAGAGAAGGGATAATGTCCTCTTTATTTATCAATAAAGCAATTGCCTTCCATGTTGGAAGATAACTTTGCTCTGATTGTTCATCCAGACACCACACCAACGTTTAGAGGAAATGTCTTTGAATAACAAGAACAGGTAAGTTTGACCACAAGGAAATGATGCTGGTTTCTCAGTGAGTTGCGATATGTGAAAAGCATTCTTTGGCTGTTGAAAACACTAAAAAAATGTGTAGTGCTGCAGATAAGTAACTGATTAGAGACTTTGAATAATGATTTGATAGAGGAATATAGAAATATAGAAAACAATATAGAAAAGCAATATAGAAAATTGCTTGGGCACCCACATTATTCAGTCATATTCTGATAAGGACAACCGTGAAAGCACATTGATTAATTCTTCTCTGCCTCAGTGTCTCAAGATAGAATAATAGACTCATATGAAGACAATAAGTTAACACATTCAAATACTCTGGCATTTAATAATCCCTCTGTAAATGTTAACTGCTGCTACTATCATTATTGCCAGAATTTCCTTCACTATACTGCCATTCAGGTAGATAATCGTCTTCTTCAGCAGCATGTCTTTGTGGATTAACACATATTAGGTGCTAGGAGAAGCGTTGCTTATCCTGCATGACACAGAACACATTTCTTTCCATAGATGTTAGTTTCCAGAAGAAAGGTTTACAGGATATTATGAGAACGGGGTGAGTTATGGATGGGGACACTCTTCAATTCTTTCTTTTAGAGTCTTTTTCCCATTTTCACAGAAATCTTTGTAGAGTGTTTCTTTGACTGCAAATCACCCATTTTCAGACCTTATGTGATGGAGATAGTTTCCCTTGAGTAATTGTTAAGAAATGTGACATTCTCTAGAAGAAAATAAAATGTCATATATTTAGTTAAGATATACCACAGAATTAAGCTTGTTTTTTCTTTATTTTTTGAGTAAATGATGGCTATTCTTAATAACAATAAAAGAACATGCCTTGACAGAAAATCTTTGGCAAAAATTTCATATTATATTGCTTGTTAATGAATTAGTAAAATTTGAGTATACAGAATATAGCTGGCTAAAGTTGTTGGCTAATGTTTCAGTTAGTTTGATGTTGAATCATTATTTCAGTATAATAAAATATCTGTCCATTGGTTTTGTCACTGCCTGCCAATGAACTGGCAATTTTATGGAAGAGCAGCCCTTATAAACTAAATAGGTCAATCTTGCCTTTAACCTACAGAACTAACTGAGTTCTAAAGCTTTGCACTGATTTCTGAGCTTACAAAGATATTGACAGAAGCAACATTTTCCTAAGGAAATCATAGGAAACACTTTATACATTCCTAAATCCTAGAAAACACAATATTATATGATTGACATAAAATATTATAAATATTAAAAATACCATTTATCACTCCTATGGGTCTAATTTTCTATTAATTAAAAAAAAGATTTGTGCTTGAAAGAGACTTGTATATAAGCACAAAGATTTAAAAAATGGGTCACCCAATAGATATCAGACAGTTCTATCTCATTCTTAGAGAAGAACTCATCAAATCTATCTTGGTCAATAAATACTTCTTGCGTGTTAAATTGTTAGTCATTATTACATGTAATAATTTAAGAACATGGAATATACCTTTCAAGGTTATTCTTCCGTTATTTCACTCTACAGAGAATTAATATCAATGTGAGGGGAAGTGATTATGTCAAAAAATGAAGGAAGAGAAAGAAACATCATGAAAATGGCCACTCATAAAAGAAGCAGAGGAACTTAAGAAAAAAAACACCCCAGGGAGCAATGTGCAGTTGCAAACATCAGTGATTACATTTAAAGAGTGACATTGAGAATTCTACTCTTTCCACTGACATACATCATACAGTATTTCTTTTTAATTATCTCTAATAGAAGAAATAATAAGGATACAAGATTGATATAATGTAAAGTTTTTGGAGTATATTAATACAGTTGAAATTTTATCTGGTACCTTCCTTTAAAAGAGAAAAGTCATTGCATGTGAATTACCAGAATTTACAAAGGAATTCAACTAATCGATCTACAGACTGAATATTTATGAGACATTTGTAACCAGAAAATTGAGGATATATCAATTTTATATTAACATAAAAAACACCTCCCCACAAATATTAGATGCTAAAATTCTCTTGAAGACTTTAGTCATTTCTTAAAATTATTTGAATTTCTTATTCTATGTTCAATGAACAGCAACTGAAAGATAGAGAAAAAATATGATTGCTTTCTTACAGGTTGCTAATTAATTAAATAAATCATATAAGAATAAATAGAATGTTTAAAGCTAAGAGAATAAAAAAGAAAATCAAGAATCAAGAATTTAAATGGCAAATAATTAAAATAGAATAAAGTCTGCTTCATTTAGCTGACAATTATTTTTTGGGTATTACTATAATCATGTATCAAGGAAAATTCAAGTGATCTAAGGTAAAAATGGGTAGAATAGGACATCCAGAAAAACAGTATGAAGATAAAAGATTGTCAACAGTATAGAATGCCAAAAATAAGGTATATGTAGAGAATAATGGTGAGGTTAATGTTTATTATCTGTTAAAAGGACTAAATATCAATTTGCCCAAATCAAACCAAATATGCAGTGAATTACATTGCTAATATATTGTTAGAGGTGTTTTGATTTGGAGTTGTACTCACTTTCTATTTTATAAGAATGTGTCACTTTATATTTCAAGTCATAAGAGTACAGAGAATAGGGAAATGACCAAAAATTAAACTATTTTGGCAAAGCACTACATCTTATTATATTATTTTGCTTCTGCAAATTTTCAGTTTGAATAAAGCACTTGAATGAAAATATGAACCAGATGAACAAAACCTCAACTGACTTTATCCTCCTGGGACTCTTTCCCTGGTTCACACATCCCCACCTTCTCATCTGCATCATCCTCCTCATCTACACCTTTGCTTTCGCTGGAAACTCCTTATTGATCCTCCTCATCTGGATGGACTCCCGACTCCACACCCCCATGTACTTCCTGCTCAGTCAGCTCTCCATCATAGACTTGGCTTATATTTCCAGCACAGTCCCCAAGATGGTCACCAACTACTTCACAGGGAGAAAGAACATTTCTTATTTTGCCTGTGCCACTCAGCTGTTTTTCTTTCTTACGCTTGGCCTGGCTGAGTGCATCCTGCTGACCCTCATGGCCTATGATCGCTATGTGGCGGTCCGTATGCCCCTGAGATACACAGTTCTTATGTGCCCCAGAGTCTGTCTCCAGATGACAACTGCAGCCTGGATTGGTGGAGCCCTTGCAGCCTTGGTACATACCATCTACCCAATGAATTTCCCTATCTGTGGTAGCCGGGAGATTAATCACTACTTTTGTGAGATGCCTGCTATTCTTAGAATGTCTTGTGTGGACATATCCACCTATGAGATGGTGAAATTTGTGTCAACTATTATGTTTCTCTTGGTACCATTTATACTCATCCTGGCCTCCTACACTCTCATCTTCCTTACTGTTCTCAGAATGAACTCTCGCAAGGGCAGGAACAAAGCCCTGGCCACCTGTTCCTCCCACCTGACAGTGGTGAGTCTCTACTTTGGACAGGCCATCTTCATCTACATGACACCCACTTCTTCCCACACACCTGAGCAGGATCAGATAGGAACTGTCCTTGGCACCATAGTGACCCCCATGCTCAATCCACTTATCTATAGCCTGAGGAACAAGGAAGTGGTGGGGGTTCTGAGAAAATGCATGGGAAGGTGTTGCAATTGAGAAAATAGCAAAGAAGTGCTACTGTCAGGATTGTTCCCTCCTTGATATTACAATTAACCAGGCTCACTGAATTGTTGAAGTAGATATGCAGATTTTAAGGGAAATTAGAGACATTAGAAACTTAGGTATATTGGCATTATTTTATTGAGACAGTTTTTCTTAACTCCACATTATAACTTCAGTTGAGTATAACCCTAATGTGTTACTTATCTCTAGATTGTGTGGGAAATTGTGTCTGTTTGACAATTACGTCGTTGTAAAGATAATCTCCATTCACTTGAAAGGTTTCACATAGTCCAAAACCAAATTCATCCTAGAACTAATTTAGCAATTGATGTTTCTTAATTTTAAAATAATCATATCCATATTTTCTTTTAGTCTTCTATTCACTCTTAATGACCTTGATTGAATCTCCATTATCTAAGACATCAATAATAACTTCTTCAGTTCAGTTTTCCTATATAGTCCTTCCTTTTTCCAATCTTCTGTTTGTTCTGGTATGTCATTTGTATAGTTAATCACATAAAATTTATACAGTTATGCTTTTCTTCTAAATATAAATAGGTAAACATGCATGAAGAAAGCAATGAGGTGATTTCCACAAGCATTTAATGAATTAAAAATCAGTATATATTTCTTTCTATTGACTAATTTTCATCATTTCCATTCCCTACTAATTTTCACCAACGTTTTTCATTTTTCTATGGTGCATTAACATTTATATTTTTGGGGTTAATATAATAAATTGTTTAATTGCTAATTTTGTAATCATATCCTCTGTAGCTTTTTAGTTTGAATTTTTTAATAGTTACAGTAACCTGAATTCTTATTTTGATTCAATAGTCTTTTAAATACAATGTTATAAAATGTAACATAAAATTCTAATTCAATTCTGCAAATCACTGCTCAACTTCTTTATTATCATTAACAGTACAATGATGCCTTCATGAAAACACTTATATTTAGAATATAAGAATTATATGGTATTTCATTAATAAATATAAAATTAGTGATAGTTTTTCAGAGTTTAACATCTTTCAATGCATAAGATGCTATTTGAAAATAAATTATAGCAGATGAAGTTGAATAAAAACAGACCCCACGTATCCCACTGCTTTTCCTATTCTCCAGAATCATTACTTCTCTGGACTCATATAGATTTTCCCTATGACTTTTATTCTTTGCTATAATGATGTATGGAGACAATTAATCATATTACAGATTGCATAGTCAAGGCTGGTGGGTTTTTAATGTTGTGAGTAGCTTTTTTAAACTGTGTTTTGAGATATCAGATATTACACATAAATGATTCTGATGAATATTGCTTTAGTATTTCAAATTAGAAGGACATTGTATTTATATATTAACATATGCTATTTATATTGCTTTAAATAAGTCCTACTAAACATAAGAACAATTGATCATCTCTAACTTATACAAAATAATTTACAGAATTTACACATTTCCTTTAAAACATCTAAGGTAAGCTTTAGTTCTAATATTGTAGTTTACAGTTTTAGAATATCTATTTTTCATATAAACATTCTAGCTGGTGAAATCATTCATTTCAGCAACTTTCCATTCCTTATTGTTCTTAAATTTATTAATCACTTGAATTTTTAGGTTATTTCTTCAGTGTCTAGGTCTCCTGTAATTTGCATTTTAAAGATGTTTTCCTTGGTTTTAAATCATATCTGACTTGGAATATGTTATAATTTGTGATCCCATTTTGTGAATTGTGCACTAAAACTTTTAGAAGATCCACATGGTACACACTTCCTCCAAAAGGATGAGCTCTTTCTTTTGCTGAGCAGACTTTTCAACTTGTTCATCTAGTCCATCACATGAGACTAACTAGCAATTATTCAACCCAATAGACTACTAAACTGAGGCACTCTATGAAAAACTAAATTTCAGCATTTAAACAAATGTTTCTTTTAGCTTTATCCATAACCACTTCAAACTAGAAGTGATCAAAGTATCTTTAAACATCTTTATAGTTAAATAAACTGTGATCTAGTCATACAATGGAATTCTTTAAAAAAGGGAGTTAGCTCTTGTTTTATGCAAAAAAGTATCAATTGCATGCTTTACACTAAATGAAAAAGCCAAACAAAATCCTATATATTCTATGGCTCCATTTATTTGGGGAAAGCATATTATTGCTATGGAAAATATATTAATGATTTCCAAGTATTTGGGAAGTAGTAAGCAGGCCACTACAAAGAGGATGCACATGATGATTTTAGGACAAACTTTATGTGGGTCACTGACCTTAGCTGTTATGCAAATTTTGTGGAAAACATTAAAACTATTTTGCCCAAACCAGTATAATTCAGATATAAAGTGATTTCCCATGTTTATGATAGGTATGTATTGAAGTTCACATAAGTCATTCTCACTAATCCCTTTCCTACTTTCCTTATTTTGTTAACTGGGTTCCAAATATTTGGTCACTGAACACCAAGTGTCTTAGAACATATTTTATTTAATAATTTTGTTGTATTTCCATTACTTTAACATTTTGGCTTTCTATGAATGCAACTAGAAAATCCAGTTACTACGTTCACAGTCAAAACCAGCTTTGTAAATTATTTTCAAAATTCAAAATAGAAAAATATAGAGATAATTTATAAAGCTAAAAGGTGGTTGTTAAAAAGTTAATAGAAATTAATACATATTTAGTCAGATCAAATAAAAGGGAAAAAGAAAAATTGACAATCCCCAACCCCCATACTTGTTTACATTCAATGTATAGTGGAATTGTTTGCTTTTGGATGACTACAATAGATATTCCTATTAACAAATAAAACAAACAAAAGGCAAAATCAGTGTATTGGCCTATATAATTTTAAATATAGGTTTATTGTTATTCAGGCATGGTGAAACAAGATGAGATGTTTGCCTTTGAAAAGATAGTTTGCACACACACAGAAGCTAAGAGAAAATTGCATGCCACATAATGAGGCTACAAGGAAAATCTAGAGTTAAACAAGAGACAATAGGAAGTGTGGGGTAGCAGCTTGAGAACATGACCTATCCCCCAATCTTGAGATTGATCTTGGCAACTGGCCAATGCTAAGCCCAAATATGAATGTAACAGTGGACTTTCTGGAATGATAGCTGCCTTTGCCCACACTGGTTGTACCCGAGATGTCCTTCCCTTGAATTTGCCATTCTTACCCATCCTGCTGTTCTTGCCAGATCATTGTCCTTTCTATGCTGATACTCACTTTAAAAGAATCCCCTTTCTTGCTGGCTATGTGGTAGATTTCGAGAAGCATGCTCAACTGGTCACCATTGGGTAGGTGGAGATATGCCCCATAAGATGCTTTTGGAGCCCATGCTGTGAGTATACAAAGGTTATATCCTTGCTGTCTACATCTTGTGATTCCTCAGATGATATCTCCTAGGAAGGACCTTATTTTACTTGTGTATGAACACCAGCATAACAGGTGAACATAACACCAGAACAACAGTATAAATATGAGTGAGAATCATTATTATGTTTTAATTAGAAGGTATTATAGACTTAGGTTAAGCAGATTCAGGATTAATTATAATAATTTTAATAAGCTCCAAATATAAAGACGATTCTTGGTTGTCAGTCTTTTGTCCTGAATTCCCCATTTTATAGAGGGTTTTTTAAAATTATAAATGGGTGTTGGATCTTGTCAAAAGCTTTCTCTGCTTCTATGATATGATCATGTGGTTTTTCCCTTTGCTTGTTGATATAGTGTATGACATTGATAGATTTATGTATGTTGAACCTTCCTTACATCCCTGGGATGAATCCCACGTAGTCATGATGGATGATATTTTGATATGTTGTTGAATTCAGTTTGTTAATATTTTGTTGAGAATTTTTGCATCTATGTTCATTAGAGATATTGGTCTGTAATTTTCTTTCTTGGTGACATCTGTCAGCTTTTGGTATCATTGTAATGTTAGACTCATAAAAAGTATTTGGGAGAGTTCCTTGTTCTTCAATATTTTGGAAGAGCTTGATAAGAGTAGATGTTATTTCTATTCTGAAGGTTTGGTAGAACTCACTGAAGAAGCCATCTGGTCTTGGGCTTTTATTTTTGGCAAGGCCTGTGATTACTTCTTCAATTTCTTTCCTTGTGAATGTTCTGTTCAGGTTTTCCAATTCTTCCAGGTTCGTTCTTGGTAGACTATACTTTTCTAGAAATCTGTCCATGCCCTCAATAATGTCCATTTTGGTGGTGTAGAGCTGTTCATTGTAATCTCTTTGATGTGTTGAATTTCTGTGGTATCTGTTGAAAATTCTCCCCTTTCATTTATATTTCTAGTTATGAAAGTTTTATCCCTTTTTTCTTTGTGAGTCTAGCCAATGGCTTGTTGTTGTTTTTTTAAAAATTTTCAAAGAGCCAACTTTTAGTTTTCTGGATCTTCTGGATTTTTTTTCTATTTTGTTTACTTCTGCTCAAATTTTGATTATTTCCTTTCTTCTGCTGATTTTGGCTTTAATTGTTTTGCTTTCTTTAGTTGCTTTAAATTCAGAGTTAAGTTGTTTATTTGTGATTTTTCTGATTTCTTGAGATAGGCCTGGATTGTGAAGAACTTTCCCCTTACCATTGCTTTTGCTGCATCCCACAGATTCTGATAGCTCCTGCCCTCATTCTCATTTGTCTCTAAGCATATTTTAAGCTCCTCTTTGATTTCTTCTTTTACCCAAGAGTGCTTCAGGAGAAAATTGATGAGTTTCCAATGATTTAGGGTATTCTAGCTATTTTTTATGGTTGATTTCCAGTTTTAGGCCATTGTGGTCAGAGAATATGCTAGGTATTTCTTCAGTCTTTGTAAATAAGTTGAGAGATGGTTTGTGCTCTAGCATATGATCTGTCCTTGAGAATGGTCCATGGGCACTTGAGAAGAAAGTGAAATCTGTAGTCGTTGGGTAATGTGATCTATATATGTCTCTTAGACCTATCTGCTCCAGAAGGCCATTTAAAGTGACTGTTTCCCTATCAATTTTCTACCTGGGTGATATGTCCATTATTGTGAGTGAGGTGTTAAAGTTCCCCATTATTATTGTGTCGCTGTCAATGTCTCTCTTCAAGTCTAATAATACTTGCTTGATATATTTTGATGCTCCTTCATTTGATGCATATTGCTGTATTGATCCTTTAATTGTCATTTAGTGTCTATCTCTGTTTTTTATGCTTTTTGCATGTAAGGTGTTTTATCTGATATGAATATAGCTGTTCCTGCTCTTTGTGGTTGCGATTCAACTGTAGGATTGCCTTCCAGTCATTGACTTTGTCTTTGTTTAGATTTTGGAAGAAGGTGGGTTTCCTAAATGCAACAGAAGGGTATGTTATACTTTCTATTCCATTCAGTCACTCTGCATGGTTTGATGAGTTCAGTCCATTAACATTTAGAGTGATTTTTGATGTATAGCTGCTTAGTGTCACTTTATAATTTGTCTTTTGTATATTGCTCCAGATGATTCATTTCTGAATGATAATCTTGCCAGATATAGTATTTTAGGTTGAAATCCTTTTCTTTCAGCTCTTGGAATATATTACACTATTCCCTTCTGACCTGTAGAGTTTCATTTGAGAGGTCCACTGACAATCCTATGGGGTATACTCTATGTGACATGTTTTTCTCTGGCTGCTTTTAATAGTAATTCTTTATCTTGTATTTTTGACATTTTTATGACAATGTATATAGGTGTATTGATTTTGTTTATCTTATTAGGAACTCTTTGACCGTCTTGGATCTGGATGCTTACTTCATTCTTCAAATTGGGGCAGTTCTCATCTATTATTTTTCCAAGTGAGGTTTCTATACTATTTTCTCTCTCTTTTTTGGGACTCCTGTGATGCGAATGTCGTTCCCCTTTGTGAGTTCTTGAATGCTGTCTTTGATTATTTGGATTTTTAAAAATCTCTTTGCTGTTTTGCTTCATTGTGTTCCTATCTTCCAGATCACTGATTCCATTGGAAGCTTCATCCATCCTATTACTGAGTTCTTTATTGAGTTCTTTAATTCAGCCAAAGTGTGTCTCTTACCTGTTTAATGTCTTTAAAATTCTTCTCTTTGCTTCCTGACATTCTTGTTTACTGCCTCTACTGATTTCTGGATTCCCATGAGTATGTTAATCGTTGTTACTTTAAATTCATCTTCAGGTACTTTATATACATCTGCTATATTCAGATTTTCCGTGGGTTTTTGATTGGATTCATGATTGCACATGCATATCTCTGTGTGTTGCTCTATTTGGCATTCTGTTTATATTTCTGAGGGTTCAGTTTCCTTGGATTTGCATAGGTTTGACTTGCCCAGAATTGGCAATCAGGCTGCATTTTCACCTCAATCCACTAGGTAGCACTAGCGGGTAGTGTTGAGGTTTGGGACTGCACTCACTGTAATCCAGCGGGTGGGGCACCTGATGGGTGGTATTTCTGTTTTTCAGTTATGGCCTTGCCCACTTCAATTTCACCCCTGGGGCCCCAGCTTATCTTCCCGTGAGCCTGCTCTCTTTTCACACCCTTCCGTGTCAGACCTCCTGGCCCTGCATCTCATCCCCCCTTGGCCCACCTCTCGCTGACTTGCAGCTGGTCCCCAAATCCCCAGCTTCTGCCCCACCGTGTGTCCTAAGAGTCCTGAGCTCCATTCCAAATTCAAGGTTGTGGCTTAG
>RJWH01007889.1:0-35702 GCA_004363575.1 Solenodon paradoxus | reverse complement strand
CTGTCCGCTGGGGTCCGGAGAATAACCCTCTTTGAAGAACTTGTAGAAAGTTCCTCGCTGTGCCGCAGAGATGTGAGCACTCAGATACTTGCAGGTTAAAATAAGAGACATTCGCCTTTATTTAATGACAAATCAGGAAGGACACTCTTTATTTTTTTACTGCCCTTATGGTTTCAAACATTCTGATCAACAGTTCTCCCTCCTTACGGTCCTTCTGCCACTTCCCTTGACCATCACAAAATAGTCTGTTCTTGACAAACAATGGTTTTTAGCCAGATGAACAGCTCAGGAAGACGTGGTGCATCTACACCATGGACACTGCACAGCCCGGAGAAGACACGAAACCCTGTCATGTGAATCCACATGGAGGGAACTAGAGGGGATGATGTTCAGTGAAACAAATCAGAAACAAAAAGATACTGGATGGCCTCGCTCACAGGTGGAAGGTGAGCAGACGAAACACAGGAACGGATGAAACAAAACCAATCCTTGGACACTTGCAACAGAACTGAGGTGACAGCAGGGAACGGGACAGGGTGGGGGGACAAGTGGGGTGGAGCCCACGAGACAAGGGTGAGGGCGCTGGCTGACTGGTGGCGGACAGGGGGTGCTGACATCCTCGGAGGAACGGGGAAGCTGCACAGATGGGGAACTACACATAGGAGCTGATTTTAATTTGTGAAACAGTTACTGTAATAAAAAAGAGAAAAGGGGAAAGACTTTAAAAACGCTTTGTCAGCTGTTGCTTTCCTGTTGAAGCACCTGCAGTGGCTCCCTCTTCAGAGTTAAAGCCACAGCTGGAGGTCACTACTCAGCCGTAGACCCTCCCGTCCAGCCTCTTCTCGGGGTCTGCTCACTCCCGTCCAGCCTCATTGCTTCCTGCTGGCCCTCAGGCTCACAGAGCACTCATGCCACAGGGCTTTTGCACCTGCTGCTTCCTCTGTCTGAACAGTCTGTCTGTCAGGAAACCACAAGGCTTCCACCCTCACACCCTTCAGGTCTGTGTGCAAATCTCACTTGACATAAAAGAGCTTTACTTTTTCTCGATTACACCTAACACCACACAACATACCACATATTTTACTTTCTCTCTCTCCTGCATTTATGAGGGTGGAATTTTTGTCTGTCTGTCCAGTACTATGTCTCTAGTATCTTGACTCTTCCTTATATATAGCTGGCACTCAGTAAATATTTATTGAATGAATAAATAAATTAAAATGCACATGCTCAAAAATCAAATAATAATAATTACTTATAAAGAGATCTTTGCTGCAAACTTTCTTAGTCATACTTCCAGAAGCAACTGCTTATAACTTTAAAATGTTTTTTTTTTCCTTTCCCTAAGTTTTGAGCTGAGTTCCTGGGGCTTTATATGACCCCCAACTTAGCTGCTGAGACATAGGGGTGCACCCACTTAGAATTTTTTAAACTGAAAAGGGGGGTGCTGATGACAGGTTTAAAATTTGCCATTAAGTTTCTCTTTGAGACCCCTAGATCTTGAACATTTTCGACCTTTACTCTCTTGACCCCTGCTCTGCAGAGCTGGATCTGGTCTACCGTCCCTCCCTTTTTCCATCTATGTGTCTCATATGCTGTTTCAGAGCTATTTTTAGTTTTCTTTTCCTCTGTGTATCTATCACTATGTAGTTACTGTAACTATTTTAGCTCTTCCTTCCTCTATGTATCTATTACAATGTAGTTACTCTTAACTATTTTTAGTTCTTGTATTCCTTCTGTCTGATATAGTTTCTATCCACCATGCTTCTGTTTAATTCTTGGATCCAGTATCTTCTTCTGCATCTCCCTGGCTCAAATGAGGATGTCAGCAGCTTCCTCTCTCTTCTCCTTGACCTCCACGCCATTTTCACTGTCTTTCTGGGACATTGCTCTTTGTCACCACAATATAACTTGAATTGTATGTCTCATAACTGAAATTCTCAAAAGAATCTGCAGGAGAGTTTGAGTAGGTTCAGCACACATTTTACTCCCCCTGGTATCTGTGTTAAACTAGAAAAGAAACAGCCTGGAGCAAGGTTGGGGTTCTGCCAGAGCAGGGCTGGGGGACAGGCGACTCCTCAGGAGACTGGCCAGCATAGCCTTTGTGGGGGTGCACCCGGTTTGGGGGCTGGCCTGAGTGGGGCAGGGCACCCATGGGGAGTCTCACATAGACCGAGCTCCCAAGATGAATGTCCCTGTGCCTTCTTTCCAATGGGAGGCAGAGGTGTTAGTTCAAAAGAGATGCACATATTGTTCAGATTAGAATCTTCTCTCCTGGTGGCAGACTCGCCAGCAATAAAACTAATCGAAGTCACGGTGAGCGTACAGTTCAAACAAAGAGCTAGATGAAATTGGTCTTTAATCTCAATTGTTGCAGATATTCCAGGAACCCTTTCAAAACGGAAAAGGATTCTGTCAATGTGACTGCTGCCTCTCAAGGTCTCTCATCGTCACCTCCTCTTTCTCTGCTACGCGTGACTCTCTGCATTCATCTCCATCGCTGATAAATCCCCCTTAACTATGACATATATACAGAATATAGTATGTATATATGTGTGTCCATGTATGTGTGTGTGTGTATATATATATATATATATAGTTGCCCCATAATTGTCATTAAAATTCAGTCTAATTATTTCAGAAGTCATTATCCCTATGGTTTGTCTGCATATCTTTATAGGAAAGTAATTCTTCGAGAGCTATCTTATTCCCTCTCGCATTCACAGCCAGTCACATCACTATTGCCTTCAGGTCAGAATATAATGTCCATTTTCTATTGATCGAAGGCAGCCTGGAAATTCAGCATCTCATAAATACAACTAGCCGAGCATCGCATTTCTGTAGTAAGCGCTTTTCTGAAATGAATGGACGCCTCCCCAACAGCCAGAGACTGGTTGATGTCAGACCAAGCCTGTGCTGGGCCTGAACATGGCCACAACAATTGTGACTTAATGATTTACCACCAGAGGCTCTATGAGATCTGAAGGGAACTTGGACGAGAAATGCTAGCATTAATCAACTGTGTGCTGGGCTCAGGGCTGTTTTGGAGTTGCAAACTCTTGCAGAGAACTGCATAGTAATGCAGTTTAGGAAATAGTAAGATGGAAAGAAGGAGGACTTCAGTAAGGAAGTCCAAGGTGAAAATAATTTAAAATGCATTCATTGACTTATTGGACACTTAATGTTTGTTAAATACCTGCTATCTCCCAGGTGCTGTGCTAAATCCTGGAGGCATGGATTTGGTGAAAAGGATAGAAAGAATATCTGAGTCCATAGAGCTCACAAACCATAGGATGGGATAAAAGGACACAGTAATTGCAAAAATAAAGGAGTAAGTCAAGCCACGAACAGTGCCAAGAAGGAAAAGAATGGGGTGCAATGAAAACATAAGGCGGAGGATTGAGCTGCCCGGGAGAGGTGGCTGGGTGAAGATGCTGCGTCTGAGTGGGGTGCAGTGGAAAGAGGAAGGGTGAGCCCGTGTTAACGCGGGAGAATTGGGGAGATATTTCACCAGAGGGAGCAGCATGTGTGAAGGCTCGGGGGCCAGGTGGAAGCACATGTGTCTGGAGATGGCAGTGACCGAGATGGGTACGAAGAGCCCTGGGAAAGTAAGTCCAGCTTTCCCGCCTGATAAGCACGATGTCCTTCCTGCCTGGAGGGGCTGTGTGTTCATGAGTGTGGAGCGGAGTCCCCTCTTCCACAGGAAAACATCAGCGTTCACGTCATGGCTGGTAAACTTGTCGGTAAACTGACCATTCTGAGCTGGGACTTCTATGTCATTTCATGCAGTTTAAGTAACTTTGAAATAAATGAAGTGCTTAAAAAAGAAAAAGAACAATAGGACTCCCTGGGAAGCAGGCCAGAGGTGCTCCCTGGTCACTCCTGACACGTGTCCGCCAACCAGCGGGACTTAGTGATTAGCCGTTGGCTTCCCGTTGAGATGCGATTGGCAGATACGCTTCGGTACCCAACAGAAAGTTCCGTAGCTGCTAATTATGAAATGATACCACAATATCTGGTCAACATCCACCCTCACAGCTATAAAAGTTGTTTTTCTGGTGGTGAAGAACTTTGAAGATTATTCTCGTAGCAGCCATCAAACATCTACTAGACTCGTCTCGACCGTATCGCCCGTGCGGTCCCCAGGCTGGACACGGCCGCCCTGGACTTACGTTTGATGGGAGCTGTGTGCCTTCTGGCCGCCCCCACCCACCCCGACCACGCTCGCCCCCACTCTAAACCGCCTGTCTCTTCCCCGATCCTTGACTTAGCTCGTTTGACAGTCCACATGGAAGGAGAGCATGTGACGCGTGTCTGTCTCTGTCTGACTTGCTTCACTCAGGAGAAGGCCCTCGAGGCCACTTCATGTCCTCTCAAGGACAACTCACAAGGAAGCATGACCAGCGGAGGATGGGATTTGGTAGCATGACCCACAGGAAAGTTTTAGAATCGACGCTTCACTTGCTCACAATGAAGCAAATCCAAAGAGTCGCTAGAAATTCATGAGCATCTTTTGGGCCCCCCTCCCCTCAGCACCCCAAGCTCCTTGGGGGCCTCTCTGCTGCCCTGCCTGCCATTTAGGCCTCTCCGCTCTCCAGGTGCACCCGACAGGCGTGGTCTGTGTTCTATGCCCGTCACCTGATGAGAGTCGAGCCTCCCTTCTTGCGCTGGGCGGGAGGGAGGAATGCAGAGCGGGCGGCAAGGCGGAGCGAGGCCGCTGTGGGCCACGCGGTCACCGTCAGCTGAAGGGCGCACATCGAGCGCTGGAGATTTCCTGTGCAATGGGTTCAGGTTCCGTGTCTTGTGAAGAACTGACCTGAAGTATTGTCTCTGGGTGCTAAGAGGCGAGCTCAAGCAAGCTATAAAAGGAATATTTTTCTTATTCTCCCTGCGCCATGGAGAGTAGATGCAGTGACGAGGACGGAAAAAATCGGGTCCCTGCCGGCGGGGCGCAGGCCAGTCCAGGTAAAAGGTGAGATTCCACTTCCATCACTGCACTAAGGGAAAGACAAGGCCCCACACCGCTGGCACGCGGAGGGGCTCGGTGAGAGAGGGCTCCACAGACGGGGACTGCACACTGGAGCCCTCAGCCTGGCCGCACTGGGCGCCTGGCCCTGGAAGAGCTCTCCGCCTCGGCTTCTGCCCCCGGACAGTCTGATGTCATTGGCCTCAGGTGTGACCAAAGCGCAGGCATTTCTACAAGTCCACCAGGTGTTCTCTGCACAGCCCAGGTTAGAAACACACCTAGGTCTGCGGGACACCAGCGTCCTGCTCTCAGACACTTCTTCGGATCTTTGCGAGGCGGGGGTTGGACGGTAGGGGGCTGGTTGGCTAGAAATGCAAGGTCACTGTGAAGCTTTTCCACATGTGGTCCGCTAGGTATTCACCAAGTGTGTGTGTGAGCCCTGTGACAAATCTCTTCTGAATCTCTGAAGTGCCCCGTCCTGTCCCAGCAGCGTCCCCATCTGAACCCTGCTGGTGCTTTCTCTGTGGGAACTACAGCTCCCCGCTTAAGCGGAGGTGGCCGCATCCATTAGCACACCTGGAGCAAGCACTGCAGGAAGGGCCTCGGAGTCCTTCCTGACGCTTTCATCTCCCTAGGTCAGCAGGCTCAAGGTCAGCTGTGAACTCCACCGCGGTCAGCGGGGGAGGTGGGGGCGATCCTTCAGCAGCCTCTGCGGCCGCCTTCCACGTGCGGACTCCCCGCGGCGGGCCGTGAGGAGTAAAGTCACACACCCCTGTGAGCAGCGCAGCGCGAGATGGAGACCAGGCCGACATGTGATGTGCACAGGTGAGACAGTATCGGGAGACCCCTGAGCCGGGACACCTGGATTGGAGGAGGTGTAAGCCTCTTGGGAAAAAGGACTCTGAGGACGGTGGCAGCCCTGGAGACAAGCCACTTGGAGTCCCCTTTCATAAAGATGCTGCTGTTGAGCTTCTGGGAATGCAGCTACCTGATGCTGGCCAGTGGTTAGTGGATTTGCTTGGGTTTCAAGCTGAGAACACTTTCTTCCAGGCAGGGGACAGTGCCTTGCTCTTCCGTGTCTGTTCACTCAGCAGCGTGAGCAGGAGAAGAATGAAGAAAGGGATTGTGCCCCAGTCACCACAAACACACACCCCTTGTCCGGGGGCAGAACCCGAGGCGGAGAGCTCTTCCAGGGCCAGGCGCCCAGTGCGGCCAGGCCTGAGGGCTCCAGTGTGGAGTCCCCGTCTGTGGAGCCCTCTCTCACCGAGCCCCTCCGCGTGCCAGCGGTGTGGGGGCCTTGACTTTCCCTTAGTGCAGTGATGGAAGTGGAATCTCACCTTTTACCTGGACTGGCCTGCGCCCCGCCGGCAGGGAACCGATTTTCCCCGTCCTCGTCACTTACACGGCTGTGGGCCAGGTGGTGCAAGGACGGTGTCTTTAGTTTGTCTTGTAACTGGCTCAAGCGATCACAGTCACACCTCAGAATTCTTTAGCTCAGTTCTTCACAAGAACGTGGGAACTAACACCGCTGCGTAGATGAACTGTCCAGGGTCGATGTGTACACTTCAATTTGCACAAGATGGGATAGTTTACAGTGTTCTCTCTCCACCTTTGCCCACCTGGGTGCTTTTCCTCCCTCTCTCCCTAAGAGAAAAGGAACAAATCTGACCTTCAGAAGTGACTGGTACCGAACACAGCCGCCGGTCTTCAGGGAGCTGCGGACTGGGGCCCGGCTCACCTGGGCCCTGTGTAGGCGGCACATGGAGTGAGGAGACGGTCTCAGTGGCAGAGACAGGGCAGAAGAGAGAAAAACCAAGGAACTTCGGGGTCTGAGGAGAGAGGGAGCAAAAGCTTTTATGAATTTCAAAGGGTGAAGTTTTTGAATTTGCTTCAGTGTTTGTGAGTAAGCGAAAAGTCAATTCTGAAACTTCCGTGTGGGTCGTGCTCCCACATGCCACCCCACCCGGGTAGGACCTGAGGCAGGATGCTAGTGGAGATGTGCCAGAGAAAGACAAGGACACACGGTCTCGTTTATACGTGGCATCGAACACAAGCCAGCAAATACATCCGAGTCCTAGACGGAGACGGAGGCCGGCGGCTCCCGAGCCAGAGGCCATGCAGAGGCGGGCGGGGGAGAGGTGGTCCGAGGGTGGCAAACCTCCAGGTATGAAACGAGCAGGTCCGGGGTGGACCCTACACTATGACCACAGGCACAGCAGAGCTGATCATCGGGTGTCTCCTCGAAAGCTGCTAGGAGAATGAGTCTTCCAAGCTCTCATCACAAGACGAGCAGAGTCCGTGGCTGTTTTTCTAGTCGTCATTCTTCCTAGAAGTCATCCCGTCACTGAGCCTGAAGCCGTATGTCCAGGGGGCACCCAGCCCAAGCACTGCGTTCCCGCCCTGGGCCTCCTGTCGTTGCCAGTCCACCGCCTACTCGCTGGCGCCGCAGACCACTCTTTTCCATGCCACCTGGTCCCATGGGAAGCCCGTGTCTGGGAGACATGTTGGGAACAAAGTGAGCTCTGTTCCAGCCTGCAGTTCCTCTCTGCTCGGGTTTCTCAGCTAACCTGGCCTTGGCCATCTCCGTCCCCAGTGCCTCCTTGGACACAGTGATGGCAACTAGGCAAATGGCCAGAACTGACAGCTGACAAATCTTCATGGCAAATAAGTGTATGTGAACGTTTAGCATCACTGACAAAGAGAGAAAAGGAGGCGTGATGTGTGGAAACAAAATGGACATTTCCAACAGTCAAAATGGCTCACAATAGGCAGGGAGTTAAATCTGGGCACCATGGAATATCTTGGCAATTTCTGCTCATTAAAAAACTGTATTGACATCAGCTACTGCTCAGAGAACACGCAACTACCTGGCCGAATAGCTCCTTTAAAAATGAAAACCTTTATAAAGAGGAAAATAGAAAATAACCATATCTGTGTGGAGGGTCGTATGATTATGGAGAATTTTAATTTCCTTCAGATATTTTCCTGCAGTTTTTCAATTTTCTACAATAAATATACAGTCAGAAAAACCTACACCATGCATTTTAAGAGCCAATAAATAAAACGGATATTAAAATTATACAACTGCACATTTTTTCCTAAGGTGTGCTTTTCACAGAACATGAATGTGAGAAAGTGCTCTGAGGGCATCATCATCTGCTGTTGGTGTTTCCTTACAAGGATATGGTGTCACGGAAATAAAACGTTTTTCATGACGTGTGACTTCAGTGGCGCCCCAGGCTGAGCTAAGCGCAGACCTGGTCCCTGGAAGCCTCCAGCTGTTGCCTGTGATGCCGAGCCTGACAGAGCAGGTCACCCACTGCCGCTCTGAGCGGTGCCCGGGATGCCGGCCTGTCGCACCCACTCTTTCCCATGTTTGTGCAGATGGAGAAAAGAGGGACAAAGTGAAGAAGACTCAGTTGGGAAGAGCGAAAGGAAGGAAGGAACAAAGAGTCCAGGAGGGCGGCGCTGGAGAGCGTCACACACACCTGCAGGCGCGGCGGGGACAGGAGGGCACCGGGGCACTGGCATCGACGTCCTTCTTCCTCCACGCAGGTGCAAGCCTAAGTGCTTTGCTGAGGATGTCGTTCGCTCTCTCTGGACCCTCCCACGACGGTGTCACTGTCTCCACTTCAGCACCGAGGATAATGGACTGGGGGAGCTGGCGTGCGCATGTGAGGTTTGGTGAATCCCAATAAGAAATCTCTCTTTGGTTTCTGCCTCCAGTCCTGACACAGGGCTCCTGGAAACCTCTTCAATTCCTCAGTGATAAGTGTGGTAGGAGAATTGTAGGTTCTAACCAGGCGATTCTGGGTGGGCTCCTGGGTGGGGGCAGGTCCCCAGAAAAACCCAGTGGGGATTGCCTGCCCCACCCACCTCTTCTCCCGGGAGGGGAGAGGACCCAGAAATGGACTTAATAGCTAAGCATGCCTAGTGGAGGGACTACGAAATTCTCCTGGGGTGGGGTTCCAGGAGCTTCCTGGTGGTAAACATCCACAAATGGGTGACTGCAGAACCTGTGTGCGGGATCCCCTACTCTGCCCTCCATCCCCCCATTGCCCCTGTATCATTTTCCACAGCCTTCAATAAATGGGTCAGCATAAGGATTTCCCTGAGTTCTGCGAGCTAGTCTAGCAAATCAGCAAATCCAAAGGGGAACGGGTAGGGGGACCCTGGATTTTAGCCAAGTTGGATGGAAATTGTGGGTCATCTGGGACCTAAACTTTCGACTGGATCTGAAGTAAAAGAATCACGGAACTGAACCCTTCCCCTCTGGTTTCTTACGCTTCCTCCAGAGAGAGTGAGAATCGAGTTCAATTGTAGGGTGCCCAGTCGGTGTTGTAGAATTGCCTGTGTGGGGGATCCCCACGTGTGGGTGTCGAGTGAAGTGTTTGTGGGAAAGGAGAAAGACACCGGAGAAGAGCTTAGGTTTTTTCAACACACCGAGATTCTGCAGGCTAGTAGATGGTAGAGTCAGAGTTCAAAGTCCCCGGCAACTCATTCTGAAAACACACGTGCACACGTGAGTGGGCAGCGACAGAGCTGTCCCATGCGGCCAGCTGAAGCCTGGAGGGGCGGACTGAGCCAGCGGGGCCGCAGAGAGAGCTCTGGTACCCGCACGACGGGATGCTAAGTAAATAATGACAGCTGCACTGGAGTCTCTCACTGGCCAGGCCAGCTTTGCAAGGAAGTATGGACTTTGGGTGGCATCATTATGGGGAAAGGGAGAGTTAGGAAGTGCAAGAGGACGTACAGAAACTGATGCTGCGAGGAGCTGGTTCAGGAGGGGCTTCCGGCACCTACTGAGCAGGAGACGTTGCCATCTACCTGAGGCCTCTGAGAGACCCCAGGGGCCCAGCTTTTCTGGGACCAAGCAGTGGCTTCTGAAGGCAGACGGGGTAGAGTGGTTGCCTCAGGAACAGGGAGGACTAAGAGAAAGTCTTCAGCTTCTGGAGAGATGTAGCAGCAAGTGGGGTGGGGTAGGGGTCCCAGTCAGACTCCGGGATTGGAACCAAACAGGATCTGGGGTAGGCAGGGCTTCCTCAGGAAACCACCCGTCCTGACCTTGAGACACACGTCTGCCACTCCTCACGTCGTTGTAAAGCCAACTCTCCCAGCCATGACCTGAGGGCGACATGGAGAGTGATGAATGTATGTGCGTCTGCGAGAGAAGGACAACAAAGAGGAGAGAGCTATGTCCCCAGGATCATGGCCTCACAGACTGTCACAGACGTGGAGCTCTCTTCCCTGTGACAAGAATGCATGTCAGCCAATGGGAGACGCTTCACAGAGAATGCTCTCTGGAGAAGCTGTGTGATGAGTGTAAATATCAGTGTATTTTAAGCTGAGATGATCTAGTGAGTCATAACCTTCTGCAATGTTACAAGACTATGATATTTGAAAGGAAAGAACCCAAGTGTATCTGTCTTCGAATCTCCCATAGGGCAGATTGTGGTATCTTGGTCACAAATCTGAGCTACATTACAGAGACCCACTTGCCTTTTCAAGGTTGCATTGGGAAAACCAAAACCAATGATCCTACAGACAACTTGGCTCAGTTCTTCTCAAGTGCTTTCTTTAGACTGGTCCCATTGAAATGCCTCCATCATCCATTTGCCTTATCCAAGTAAGCGTCAAGAAATTTCCCTTTGGTTGGTTTCCCAAGTCGACGTCTCCTCTTTAAAGAAATGCTCCCAATAAGTTTAATAGTCTTTTCCATCTCAGTGTGACACGGAATGTTGGAGAAGATGGGTCTAGACCCCTCTGATTGCAAACAAGTCTGCAGATCCCATTCTACTAGTGCATGTTGGTCGTTTCATAGGCAGGGTTAACACTATTAGGCCTTCCTCAGTAAGACATATTTCGAGTAATTTTTACATAGGGTGACAGATTGATCTGACCAGACAGGAAACATAATGGACAGATAGAAAACTAAACCATTGAGAGACTCATTGGCGTTTCCTGCGGCCGGTCGCCACAGTCCAAGTACTATAAGATTAATATAGACGAAAGTCCAGTTATGCCTTTGCAATTATTGGAAAGTCTAGCATTTCTTGAACACCAGCTACGAGCCAGGGTGATACAATATCCTGTACGTGTAACCCTTACCCCGGTATTAGTCCACTTTGTAGTAGAGCTAAAGGAGTTTCAGGATGATTAAGTTGATTGAGACCCAACCACTTTTAAGAAGCAGTTAAGATTTGAATGCAAGTCTGCAAAGTCCAAATCTTTGTCTTTCGACTAAACCTTGTTTCCTGGATCACATTACTACTGGGATGGAAGGATTTTTGTCATGTGATCTATTCATTCCCAAGTTGTCTGTAGTATGGACCCTTATCAAAGGCTTGTTCCAAAATCTAAATAAGTCTTGAAGACTTCATTCATCTTTTTGAAATCTTTAGTTTGCTCCTCAAAGCATTCCATGGAGCCAAAGAAGTGGTCATTGTAAGTCTCTGGTTATCCCAGCCAGTCTCCATTCCATTCCGGAGCGAGGGACTCCAAGGTGGACTGAGCAGAAGGTCACGACTTCACAAGAGTCACATTTTCAGCAACTATCTTCTGGCAGAGATAATTTTTTCCAATGTCTCTTTGAAATCACTGAACATATGTATACAGCAGAATAAAATAGATAGTGTAAGACCTTTATGGGCTACTTCACACTCTTTATTTATTAAAATTATTTGTAATACCCCAAAATGACCTGTGTAGAGCACTAAAACATTACAAAGGTACATACCTATAAAAGTGAGCTCTCTCATTGACTGTTCTTTTATTTACTCTCAGCTTAGGAAATAACCACTGGTGGTATCAGAGTGTAGACTGTAAGATTTTTTTGTCAGGCTTGTACACCTCCAGCCTACAAGCATATGTGCAAAAACACACTTACCTGACGCTTCCTTTTCATGGAAACAATAGCATCCTCCATACTTCACCTTGTGTCTCACAGCTTAATACAGCACACGTAGATTTTTACAGCCATCAGTCATAACTCTGTTGGTTTGCCACTCAGAAAAGGGAATGACACTACTTTCCCTCTCCCTTACCTTAGTGTTGGCCCTGAGGAGTAACCATGGGTTCACGGCTGTGAGGTGGCAGCGATGTATTATTTTACAGGGAGACGTTCAGGTCTGGTGTGGCAGCGTCGCAGGAGAGAGAGGACGAGGCAGCCATCTCCTTTTCCCACTTCGAAGGGGCCACTCGTGATCTGCATGCTGCAGGAGCAGGAAAGTGAGGTCAGGCTTGGCAGGGAAATTGCTGGCTGCAAGCTTTTAGGACAATTAAGAAACAGCAGGCTCGTTCTGGCATGAGCTTCAACCAGTTGGCAGAAGAATGTCTCTGCTGCTCCTGCGGTGACTGGCAATTCTAAGTAAATGGCTGAAATTGCTTTTCATGTCTGTCGGCAACTTCTTTCTTAAGTCTTTTAGATCTTGTTGAATGCTCTGTGATAATGGGGTATCTTCTCTCTTCAGGCAAATCTGACGCCTGGAAAGGCTGGTTTGACTCCAACGGGACAAAAATGCGCACTTGTTCCCAGAGTTAGGGATCCTCGGCCCCCGGCTTGTGTCGAAGTGAAGTCTGTCCTCACACGTTTTCTTCTTTAAGGCTTTGTCGCCAAGCACAAAACTATGTCTTATGTGATTAGTGACACACTCCTAAGCATATTGGATGATGAAAAGCAGCTCACAGACCCCACTGTTAGCTTTAGTGAAAACCAAGAATTTGGAACATTTTCGATTTAAAAGGTCCCTCTCGAATGGATAGCTGTCAATAAAGAGTATTTCCTCCCAGCTGGAGTTTGCAGTTTTCTCTGAAGCCACTTCATTCCTCTCACCCCATACGTCACCAGGGCAGCACAGTCAGGGCTCACTGCTGGCTGCTGAGAACCTAAGGCTGACGTGACTATGTGATGGCTGAGCACGGCCTTGGAGCGCCCGTGGACAAGCCAAAGCCAAGTTCACCACATGTTCTTTTAAAGCCTCAATAAAATGCAAAATTGATGCCACCGACCTTCTAAGGTGGTTGTGAAAATGAATGAATCTGTATTAAAAAATACTCAGATAATTGCCTGAGTCATGGAGTGCGAGCTACTGCAGTTCCTTTGATATTTAAGTAGATGCTCTTTGATTTTTTGTTATTGAAATGGCATCATGGTTCTTCAGACTATGGAAGGAGGAAGACCTCTTATTGGGTTCCCTGTGACATAGCAGAAAGAAAGAGGAAGAGGATGAGGTTAGCCCGTCACTGTCCTGGTGTCAGGTGAGGAGGAGAGGGTGGTGGAGCTGGCTGCCGGTCCTGACTGCATGCTTGGCGGTGTCCTCAGCAAGTTCGCTGGACTTTGAGAGCCTCCATTTCCGCATCCGTGGAGGGACTAACAAGCCTCCCGCCACGGGGTTGCTGGGAAGACCAAGAACGAATCAAGGACTGACACATAGTAAGAGCCCCAAGCTGTTAACAAAAAAGTTGATTCAAATGCAACAGACTCACATTCCTCTGCTGGGCACCTACTGCAGGTCCCTTTGTGCAGGGACTTCATTGATGAAAACCCCAGAAGGGATACTCATTCTCGTCACTCCACGGAGGAGACTGAGGCTGGGAAAGGTCTTCTGAATCACGGGCGAGGGTTTCCCCTGCACCCCTAAATATCTCCATGCACCACAAACATCTGACTCGCCCAGGGGTTCTCGGGGACAGTCAGTCAACAGTGTGGCAGCTGGTTCCTGCTTTCTGCATCGTCAAACCCTTAGCAGCTGCTGCCGTAACGACTGGCACGTACGTGAACACACAGCCTACCTCGATGAGTCAGTGGTTGACTTTTCCTCAGTCACGCCCTGATGCTCTCCCGTCACCGTTGCGTGGATTTTCCAACGTGTCTGAGTGACTGCAGGTTTTCAGTCAGGAGAGCTTCTCCTTTTCCATTGATTCTGAAACAGCGGGTTGACTCCACTGTTTCCTGGAAGCCTTTTTCAGTCACTATAAACCGCATTTATCTTCCCGTGCTCTGGTGACCTTTTGCGCAGACATGACTTTCTTCTCCCTGGGACAGTTCTGACATCATTCTCGGGGAGCACAAAGGTCTCCAGCAGATTGATTTCTCCTGCTGGGTCTCGTCTCTGGCTCTGTCTTCACTCAAGCTGGAGGGAAAATATTTAGCGATGCTTCTCTTTTCCCAGTTTTCTGTGAAGATCTTTAAAAAGACTTGTTATGTTGACATTTGTTTGGAGAACTTTATTGTCTCCCACCAAAAATATGGCTTTGTATCTTTTAGCCAGTTATTTCTTATCTTTGGCTATTCTGTTCTTTTTTTCATTCAAATTAGCCAGCTTCTGTTCCCAGGATGTGGTGCCAAGGTGCCACTCAGCTTAGAGAAGCTAATCTTTGATCTTTTTCTTTGGCTTCTTTTCCATACTACACGCTCGTTATCACCCCGAAGTCTCTCATTTTCTCATGACTCCTCTGCAAAGGAACTTAGGATCTAAAAAGAAAACTTCAAGAGGAGAGCTATGATTTTTTTAAACAGGAAATGCTGAACTCAGGTCTGCTCCCTCCTGCCCCAGGGCTGCACAGCTTGGCGGGGAGAGCGGACTTGCAGAGAGCAGACTGGTGTTTGGGGACTGGCGTCCCGTTTGTGAGTCTGGAAAGTTACCCAGGTCACTTTCTTGTGCCCTGGGCGTAGCGACGGAGGTCACCGCCCTGAATGTCAGGAGAGGACCTGGGAGCAGCATCTTCCTTACCAAGAACCATCTGCGATATTGCAGCTACGCGTCTCGGGTTTTGTGGTGCCGGCGGGCCCCTCCGAAACTGCTAATGTGGGTTTGTGCTTCACACAGAAGGCAAGATTTGGCCCACTTTTGAAGAAAATCTTTCGATGTTGATGCTTCTTCTGAATTCTGAAGCACCTTTACAGCAATGTTGCAAGTGAAGGTTGTGCAGCTCACGGAAGACGGGGTAAAAACAAACACACAAACCAGTTTTCAAAAGTGCTGGGAAAGTCTTCGCTCAGTCATTCAGTCAACAAACATTGATCTAAGTGCTTGCCTGCTCTGTCAGGCACAACCTGCTTCCAGGAGGCTCACAGCCCAGCTGAGGGCCTCTCCCAGCACAGTAGGCGCTTCCATGTGAACTGTGGCTTTTCTAAGTCAGGTGCAAAGCTTGTCATTTGCAAATCTTGTCATGTGCCTGGAAGCCACAGGACGGGGGGAGTGGGTCCCGAGGGAAACCCGTGCGAAAAAACTCTGTGAGTCCCAAGGACACTTTATGTCCCAGGTATTTTCCTACGAAATTGAACTTTTCTAGCCCAGAGCTCTGAGCCCGACCCCATCGATCCTCCTCTGTGGCCTGGAAAGCAGGGTGCGCAGGGCTGGCAATCTCGGGGGCGCTGGCCACTGACCAGCCCGGCCAGCAGCCCGCTGCTGTAGGTGTGTGGCCCGTGAGCGAAGACCGTCTTTAGATTTTTAAACAGGTGAAAACAAAATCAGAGAAGACTAACACGTTGGCTGCACGAGACGACAGCCACGCGGGCGCTGTTCCAGGCCGTGTGCCCGCGCGTGTCTGGCTGAGCTGAGCGTTGCCACAGAGCCAGCCGCATGCGCCGGACTGAAGTGCTTACTGCCCAGCCTGTTAGAGACACCATGTTCAGCCTCTGGTCAGAAGACTCCAGGGCTGTCCCTCACACCGCGTGGCTGTCACCGTCCCTTGAGTTTCCAAAGGACACGCCAACCCCGGGTGCCCCTCCGTCTGGCGAGAAACACAGAAGCCTGGGGAGCGACAGGGCAGCAGGTTCAAATTTTTTGGAGACTTGGATGCACAGGAAATAAATGCTTTATTTTCTGTAATGAAACCAAGAGCTTAGTGTCCGGGCGTGCAATTCGACTCACTTCTCTAAAACCTGTCTTCTCCGGCTTCTCATCTGAAAGTTCAGTTAGCTCTGTGCTTTCATTTTTCCTTCCCCTCCCCGAGTGCGGGGAACCCCCCAACCCCAGCTTTCTGCCGGGGGCTGTCTCTCCCGCGATGTCGCCGCGGCTGGGTCTGGTGCTCCAGTCGTGTCTGGATTCCAGCAGACCCTGCGATGCCCCGGCCTCCGATGCTTCCAGGGTCCGCCTGCTCCTCCTGGGCCTTCGGGAGGGTGGGGTGGGCACTGCTGACCCGTGTTCTCCTGGGGGCCGCTGGAGATCATCAGCGCCTTTGCCGGCTCCCGTCTTGACGTCCCAGGACAGCGGGTGGGGCCCAGGTCTGCGGCAGTGTCCTCGCGCTTACGAACACCTTCCTTCTTCAGCTCACAGGCCTGCTGTTGCTTCACAGCAGCGGCGTCTGGAGTTGGAAGACAACCGTGTGCTCTCTGTGGGGACTGTGACCCGAGGCAGCGAGGCGGGAGGAGCAGGCTTTGTCCTGACAGGCCTCACGAAGACACCCTCGTCCTTCCCGTTCCGGCAGGTCCCAGCTGCATCAGCGCCAGGGGCTCTGTGGCTCTGGTTAGGCCAGGTGGCAAATCAGTCCTGGAAACACCGAAACTGGGAGAAAGCAAGGCAGAGACGGTCGTTCGCCCCGTCATAAACCCAAAGGCATGAAGTCCAGGGAAGGGCTTGCCAGGAAAAAGCTCTTTTCAGTTTTCTCTGTGGGCGCCATTTATCTCTACTGCTAAGTAGTCAAGGTGATTTGGACCCAGAACCAGATAGAGTTCGACCCTTTCTGTTGGGGACCTGACTACCTGTCCCCGGGACTGGCCTTTCCCCAGCCACTAGTCATAGGAGCTCCTTCTAGAAGGTGCCATGCAGGTCGCCCTTCCTCGGACGAGCGCGCAGTAGCCTCTTTGCTGCCGCGTCTCGCTAATGGGGCGAAGCGGTTCCGTAGGATCATACTTTACTTCACTGTTCTGTCTGGTTGTTGTTTTCATTTACTTGGAAGATGGACATTTTTCTGCAGCTTATCATCTATCTTGACCCAAAGGACAGTCTCATCTATCATCTGATCATTCAAGTTTGAAAGATGTCTAACAGAAAGGAGTTCGAGGAAAGACATCTCTCTGGGCTGCCTGGGAAGCCGAATCGGCCAGCGCCGCGGGTGGTTGGAATAAGCCCGGGGAAGGCCACCCGGCATGATAGTGTCACAGCGATGCGCGCAGAGGAAGTACCCACGGTTTAAATATTCCCCAAGCTCTTATTGGCAAGAATCATTGTTCCCACGTTATAAAGATGGGAGCAGCCTACCTGAGAGACATTTATGTGTATTTCTCATCTGAATGGCAGATGGAAATCGACTTCTAACTTTCCCCATGGAAACTATTTTTTCTCTCCACTGTTGAATAAGTGAGAACAGGTGTCCCTGTAGGTGCCTTCAGGACGGAGTGAGAGAAGATTCTTCTTCAAACTCCCCGTGGAAGCCTTTTATTTTTCCACTTTGTTTATTTTTAGTAATTTTTGAATTATTAAACAAAATATTGGTGTTTTTTTTGTTTGCACTGTTATACTCACTTTAGGACATTAAAAAAGTTGGTGAGTATGTCACACCATGTCCACCCCAGAGTTTTAGTGTCCTTTATGGCTGCCTTGTCCCTCCTTCCCCTCCCCTCTCCCACCCTCTGGTAACCACAGTTCCATTTCCTGTGAATTTTGGTGGGGAGGGGTTGTTTTGTTTCTTTATATTATGCTCCTCCCTCCTCCCTATCCTGTATTTCTCATATTTCTTTCTGACTCGTTTCACTTAATACGATCCCCTCCAGTTCCATCCACACTGTTGCAAAGGGCACAGTTTGATCTTTTTTAGCAGCTGCAGAGAATTCCATGGCATATCTAGACCACAGCGTGTTTATCCAGTCACCTGTTGATGGGCATTTAGGTAGTTTACATGTCTTGGATACTGTGAATTGTGCTGCTGTGAACGTCGGGTTGCAGATATTTTTGTCTCACTAGTATTTTCACATTCCCTGCGTATATTCTTTGAAGTGGGATGGCTGGAAGGAGTGGTAGATCCACTGTTAATTATTTAATTTTTGAATCTGCATACTGTTTTCCAAAGATACTGCATTAATTTACATTCCCACCAACAGTGTAGAAGCTTTCTTTTTTCTCTACACCAGCACTTACCGCTTCTAGTCTTTTTTATTTATGCCATTCTCAGTGGTGGGAGGTAGCATCTCACTGTGTTTTCTAGTTACATTTCTCTGATGACCAGTGAGTGATACAGAGAAATTTTTCATGTGCCTGTAAGCCCTCTGTGTGTCTTCTAGAGACAGGTGTCTATTCAGTTTTTTTGCACATTTTTTTGAGCGGGTTCTTTGCTTTTTGTTGTTGAGGTGTCAGACAGCCTGACACATTTTGGAGATTAAGCTCTTGTCCAATGGATGTCGTGAAAATACCTTCTCCCACTTCGTGAGCTGCCTTTTAGCTTTAGTGGTGGTTTCTTCACTGCACAGAAGCTTGTTGGTTCAATGTAGTCTCGATGCTTTAGTTTTACTAAGTTTCTTCCATCACAGCTGGTGCTTCGCCCAAAACATCTTTGAGGTTGATGTCATGGAGCGTTTTTCCTACATTTTCCTCTAGTATTTTGTGATTTGGGGTCTTACGTCCCTGTCCTTGATCCTTCGAGTTAACTTGTGTGTGTGGCGCTGATGAGCTGTCTGGTCAGTGCACAGTCTCACATTCTGTGACCTGCTGCTTTCAGGGGGTGGGCCCGGCTTCCTCCCCTTGAATGTGAGCGAGATGCAGTCATCACTTCCAGAGAATGGCCTGTGGCAGATGTGACCTTGTATCACTTAACAGACACTCAAACATAAATGGCATTATGGCTTCCTCTTGGCGCGCTCTCTGTGATCACTCACTCTGGAAGAAGTCAGCTGTCGTGTCAGAGATGCTTATGCAGAGCCATGGAGACGCCCGCGTGGTGAGGGACTGAGGTCACCCGCCAACGCCCGTGAGCACCTGCAGCCTCTTGACAAAAGGCATGTGAAGGGCCGTGCCGGAAGTGGATTCCTCAGCCCGTGAAGTCTTCAGCCAATGCGCACTGGCCAACATTCAACCCCAGGAGACACCCTGAGCCAGAACAATGGAACAAAGCCTGTTCACAAATCCCTGACTCCCAGATGCTATAATAAAAAAGTGTTGCTTTAAGCTATGAACTTCTGGAGTCACGTGTTAAGTGACAATAGATGAGAAAGTCCTCCTCGGAGATTATTTCATTGTCCTGGAAATTGTGTATCTGTTTTTTAAGACGTTTATTTAATTGCACACTTATTTGATGGGCACAAGAACAGCCAATCAGTTTTCAAAGGAATAGGGGCTATAAGACAAACTGTCATATCAGTTTATACCTGCGCTGTCTGAACCTGACCGGAAATGTTCCTGCATGGCTCTGGGGAAACCCTCAATGACCCTCCACGCGGGCCGCTTGTGCGAACAAAGGAGTGGGACCCAGGTGACCGTTCCACGGCACTGTGACAGCAGAGCTGAGAGGACACTGTGAGGTTTCACAATATGCTTGCAGATCCCCCGACACGCTTCTCACCGGGAGGAGGGTTCTGTCTCCGCCATGTAACCTGGACTCTCATGGCTGGTTTATCACCAGCTGACACTCAGCTGGAAGCCCCAGCTGAGCTCCTATTACCAGCCAGTGTCAATTGCCAATCAGCGATTGAGGCTTCTGTCCCCAGCCGTCAGGTCACTCCCAATTGTCAAGTCGCCTGCACCGTGGCTCTTCCGGCGTGGGGCCCTGGATGCGCCCCAGAGCAGGAGCACTCACCGCGCCCCGTCCACGCCGCTGCCCCAGAATCCGTGAGCGAGACGCAGAGCGATTATTCCAGCCACCAGTGTTTGGTGTGGTTTTTACAGCGACCAGAACAGTGAGGCAGAAACAGGTTTTTTCATTTTTCAGGTGAATTGAATACAATTTGATTTGGTGATAAGAACTAGTCTACTGGCTTTTTTTGCTTGTGTTTATTTTAGTTTGGGAGCCATGAACTTGTGTGACACCAAGCCCCTGTCTTTTCTCAGCAGCCCTGTGGAAGTGGTAAAGCGGGTTGACTCGAGAAGACGTTAACAGACTGGATAGGGCAGCGATCTACTTCTAGATAAAGTCAACCACGGCTTCTTCCTGTTCACAATGCCACATTAGCCTAAGACATCCTTTAAAGTTTGGATCAGCCGTCTCTCCACACTTGAAAGACATCTGACGGCCACATTTCCCAAGCCCGGCATTGCTGGCTGGCAGTCTGTAAGGCTCTCATTTATTTTAATTTCCAAGTCTCCATACGTACAGACCAGTGTGAACACCATGGCAAGTCTGCATGAAATTCCGCGGTCCTCACCTCTCATGCGATTTCACTGCGGAGCCAGGCTTGTTCAGTTACCGGGACGGAGGTCCCTCTGGAAGGGAACTCTCTTGCCACAGGTTTACTCAGTTCTAAAACTGGTGGCTTTTAAACTTTTCTCTTCAGAAGCAGCATTGGACTAAATCGAAAAAATGTGGGCACTCGTCACCTTTCCCTTTTCCCCCTGCCCATGACCGTGACAAAGGGTGAGGATGACCTTCACATTTCCAAGCACCAGCACAGTCAGTCACCTGGGAACCCAGCACAGCCCCAGGAGACTGGGTTCAGCAGCTGTAGCAACGCTGCCGCAGGCTGACGTCCGCCCCGCGCTGGACACCACCGCACCAGCCGCTGTGTAGACCCCACGTCTAACTCCCTACTGGGATGGAGCAAAGACAAAAGCATGATCTGTTAGAAACAAGACACACGTCACGTGCAGCCTTCAACATGACTGCACTTAAACTTTCATAATAGGAATGCGTTCTGCCGACGAGTTTTAATAGACAAAAGGAAGAACACTTTTAAGCAGACGTGACTGTCCTAAATGGCTTCTTAGGTAAGAATTCTACAAACGTGACTTGTTAGCGGCTGTGTGAAGCAGGAGAGGATGGCGCCTTCTCCAGGCGGGCGGGGAGAGCCCGCTGCTCTGCGGTGGATCGTGTGGCCCTTTCCCAGCCCCGGCTCTGTGGCCTGCAGATGCCAGCCCTCGCCTCTCCCTGCGCTGGGCACTGGCTTGGCATTAACCGGGTGTCAGGGTTTCTTCTGGTGGCTTTATGAGATGGATCCAGGAGAGCACTTCCAAGAATCTGTCCGTGGAGGGAGGAACTCAGGGCCCCCAGCGTCCCATGGCAGCGCCCAGGTGCCCCTCAGCAGCAGACCGAAGGCGGGCGCTCTCTTGAGCTGGCTGGCACCACGGGGACAGGCGTGCTGAAGGGCGTAACTTTAGGAACTGGATGTTTGCGGCCAGCATGGTGCACACGGATCCCACATGACCTTGCTCGGCCTTGTGCGCAGTCTGAACGCTTTTATCGGGCCGGGGGTGGGGGGCGCCCATGGAGTGCAGGGAACTGGGTGCTGTGGGCAGGGAGCCCTGAGGAGAATGCACCTCGCATGGGACTGCTCTTCCTCCAAAGTCCTGGATGGACTGTAAGAGCCCACCTTGGTGTGCCTGATAGCTGCTTCCAGACGGAAAGGACCTGAATTGAAACGAAGGCCAAAGGACTTCGGGCGAGATGGGAAGTCCAATAGGAGGAGGTGACAGAGGAGACCATTAAAGAAGCACTGGCTTCTGCTCTGTTGTTTTCTGTTGCAAATTGTAGGTGACTGAGGAGACCATTAAAAGGTTCCTTAGGCGGGATATATAGAGAGAGGAACAATAAACATACATTTCACCTTTGAGTCTTCTTCCCCACCTAGAAAAATGACAATTGTGAGAATTTTCTAACCTAGAGAAATTTCTAAAAATAATGAGTCATGTAAGTATTTGCTACTACCCAGAATTCATCCAAAGTAGCATTTTTTGACATATTTCATTCATATCAATTTTTAAGTAAGAAACCAGCAGTTAGATACAACTTTAAAGTTCTACACTTTTCACCCAATTCCACTTTAACCTGGTCACAGAGGCAGCTGCACACCCGCTCCTCTGGCGCCTTTGCCTTTTAATTATTTTAAGAAAAATCAGTTCTGAGCATTATCTTATAATTGCATTTTGAGTGTTAGTTTTAGCAATATTGTCAATCAATAAGGAAGCTGATTTGGTTAAGATACTACAGACAAGTGTTGACTCTCTCGCCAGTGGACTAGAAATTCTGGGTGCAGGCTCTCATCTAGTAGTGAGAGAGGGGTGACTGCAGGTGCACAGATGCTGATGCAGGGGAATGAGCACCTGCAACGTGACTTCTATAGACAGGACATTCTCCTCGTCTCTCTGAGGAATAGAAAGGTGAATAAAACACAGCCTGTGATTCCCAGGATGCTCACAATCCATAGAACATTGGCCAAGCTCTCAATGGCCACCGGAGCAAGATGGGGACTCAGAGAGGTCAGACAACTCTCTCAAGGTCATTAACTGGTGAGTGACCGAACAGTGAGGTGAATTCTAACAGTTCTGACCTCTAAGTCCATTCTTTAAACAATGACACTTGATGGTACTTTAAAACATGAATTTGCATATTAAAATAAATACAGATTTCTCATGAAGCAGAATGCACTTTTGGATTACTTGTAAGACTTAAAGGGAAGTCTGCAAATAATGTTGGCCTGTTCCTTGAGTGGCTCCATGACAGCAAATTGGAGGAATTCCTGCTCTTAGGGGTCCCCGGAAGGAAAATTTCCAGAAGCTCTTCCGGGGGGTGGCATCTCAGCATAGAGCAGCAGGGGATGGCTCACAGAGGGAAGCAGGGCACTTGAATGAGTGATGGGCATTAGCAGGAGTGATGCTGAAAAGTGTTAACACCTGGATCAGCTGGGCACTGACCTGTCACAGAAGACCCTGGACATAGTAGTCAGCTCCTCCAGAACTGCACCTCCACCTTCTTCATGGAGCGAGAAGTGTATGCATCCTGGACACAGGAGAGATCTCAGGAAGGGTGAGGGTTTCATAAACTACGCATGGAAGTTCCTCTAACGTGAATTTCTTCACCAACACCGTCCTCTTCTCTTTACAGACTGACTCTTGTTTCCGTGGTCAGAAACCTTGTGATGCTGTCCTTCATTTCTTGATTGAACTAGAATCCTATCTTGATTTCTGCTGCTTACCTTGTTGGTTCTCTGGTCCTACTTTGAGGGGTTGAGAGAATGATGTGATCCTGGGGCAAAAAAGAAAACCCAAAAAACAAACCATAAGATGAGCCCACAGATAATGGAATTTCTAGATAGGAGAACAGGAAAGGAAGACTGCAGGTAGAGTCTGGGCAAAGAAGGCAGCGTTGCGGAGTGGATGAGAAGATAAAGGCAGAGGGGTCACTAGAGCTGAGACTGTGGAGGGCTTGGAAGACCTTTGAGTGGTGTGTGCTTTACTCTACGTGCATTGGGAGCCGTGGGACCTTACATAGTGGGGGAAGGACACATGACACATGCAATTATGTTTTTAAAAGATTGCTCTGCGAGCAATGTGACCAGAGTCAGGCAGGACAGAACTTTTAGGATGGTCGAGGGGCCACATCGTGCTGTGAAGGAAGATAGCAAGGAGCCGTCGAAGGAGGAGGCGTGAGAATATGGTCTGTAAGTGAGTGTGTGACTCCCTACCAGACAACTCATCCAACTCCACGCTGCAGATGAGAAGACCGAGGTTCAGGGAAACAGTTATGTCAAGTCACCACCTTAGTGACGGAACCCCTGCTCTGACCTGGATTCTTGGTTTCTAGCCTATTGCATTTTTCAGTGCATCACAGTACTTTATGAATCTTTTTTTTATGTGAGTGCCTTTATTTCTCTTATTGGATTACAAATTGCCTTATACTTGAATGACTTAGTAATTCCGATTTTATTTTGCAAAGGTTTGTGGCAAGTCAGATGGTAGAGAAAATGTTGTAAGACACAGTCCTATACTCTCAGGATCTCCCAGCCCCAGGCACATGCAAGGAGCCCCATGACACCCCTAAAATTAAAGAGATGTCATGAAACACACAAAGGTTCCGATTTACATAAAACAAAATCCCATTGAGATTCAGGCTCCAAGAGAATTTCAGGCGCTTGCTTAAAAAAGGGGGAATACTAGAGAAAAATCCCCTTAGTTCTTTTGTAAAAGTGGAGTTAATATTTATTTATACTGCATAGTTTCAGATGTACGTGAGATTTCGACTTCTGTGTCTATCACTGCATCGTCACCAGTCTAGCTTCCACCCACCACTAAGCGACTGCCCTCTTACTTCTTTTAACCCCCTCAGCCTCCCTCCTGGTAATCAACATTGTGTTGTCAGAATCAAAGAGTTGTTTGTTTTGTTTGTTCGTTTCCTTTGTTTCTCTCCCACATATGAATGAAATCATACAGTTGTCTTTATTTGACATAATCTTCTCAAGTTTTAAAGTTTCATTCATGTTGTGGGAAATGACAAAATTCTCTCTCTCCCTCCAGCTGGGTTGCTTTCTGTGTGTGTGTGTGTGTGTGTGTGTGTGTGTGTGTGTGTGTGTGTGTGTGTATAACGATACCTTCTTTATCCATTCATACACTGATGGACACTTGGGTTCTTCCCATGTTTTGACTACAGCAAATAATGCTGCAGAGAGCATCTATCTTTCTTTTCAAGTAAGTGTTTTTCTTCCTTTGGATAAACACCCAGAAATGGAATAGCTCAATCACGTGGTCACTCCATTCTTTTCTATTCTGTCAGAAATCCCCATACTGTTTCCTCAACTAACATAAAGAATAAAGTAGGATTGAGGGCACAGCTGATAACCACTCATAACCAGGGATTAAGTCGTAACCAGAGACAAAGGATGCTCACTGAACTCAGCCATATCCTGTGTCAACTCATGCAGGAGTCCACGCTTGGCAGCAGCAACTGGAGGGGCGTGCAGATTCAGTCCAGATAAGGACAACTCCCCATATGCTAGGGCTGGCAGATCTAATGCAGCCATCTGGAAAACCTCTAATTAAAAGACACTACTTAGTTTCAGAGAGAATGCAAACACCTGAGCGTGTTACTCATCACTAAGTCTTGGAATATGAACTCTGACAGCTCAGGTGCTCACAGCACAGACATCTGGTCAGTCTTGAATCCATGTTCACCTTCCCTGGGCACGTGCAGTGTGGACCCCCGAGGGAGGTCTGTTTCCTGAGATCTTAGCTTCTTCTGTGTCCTGCTTCCTCCCTCGCTGGTGTCTGGTGCCTTCTTGTGGCAAAGAGGGTTTCTGGAAGCCCCTGACTGGGTTTGCCACAGTGTCCACTGTTCCCAACTTATTCTCCATTCTTCATTGACCCCATAAATTCTGCTGCTCGCTTCGAACACTAATCTCAGGATTCCTTGGGGGAAAAGAAATCTGGTTGGACTGACTCCTGTTAAAGGGTAGATGACTCAATGTGCTAAACTGGCCTTTCCGCAGATGGATAGAGTAATGGCAGGATGTTGGCAGGATGTTGGGAAAACAGGGTCCACTCTCTTGCACGTCTACATTATCATGTACTTTCAGTTCATTGCCTTTATCATAATTTGCATAATACATTATGAAGTTCTTTCCTTGAATTAGATAATAAGCTTTAAGAGAGCAGGGCTGATGTCTGTGCATGTCTCAGCCTGAAGCCCCATGACTGATACAAAGGAGAAAACGAACGCATAACCGTTACACGAATGAGTAAACGGAAAAATAAATGAAGGGAATTTTCAAGTCACGTAAAACCAACCTTTTTCTTATCTGCTCAAAAGGGCAAAAGTTTAAAAACAATGGCGAAACAATCTCAAGAAAATGGAAACGGTCTTGTAGGGAGCTGAAAAATGGCTGTTGTGTTGAAATTACAGCACAAGGCACACATTTATTTAAATTAAAAAAGTATTCCTGGTGGCTGACAGTAGGTTTCACGGAAGCAGGTTCGAACGATCTCATGTTCTTTGCTAACAGAGCTTCGTTCCTCAGATGGGAAGGTGAATCAGTACCGTTCTTCCTCCCTCTCCTCTCGTCCCCGTCTCCCCTCTGCCCTGGGGAGAGGAAGGACTTGGAAGCCAGCCTGAGCCTGTTTCACCTGTCCTCAGGGTCCCTCCCTCCTGCTCCTCCTTCCCATGCAGACCCCCGATGTTCCCCCGCTTCATGAGCTTTCTCCTGCGGCTTTCTCCACAGCGAGGCACAGGCCACGCCACCGCGAACGTGGTCCATTTTGCAGAAAGCTCATCAGTGTCCTTGTTCTGTTGGTTTTGTGTGAAAATGAGATAAAATAAGTCAAAGTGCCACCTGCCTAGAGGCTACTCAAAATACTCAAGACTTTTTTCTTAGTTCAGTAAAACATGTGCGAACAGCGGCTGTCGAACAAGGATCTCTATCGTCTGGCCTGAAAGGGAGGCCGAATGTCTGCCGTCAGCATGCTGGAAGACAGGGAGCTGGGTTAGAAATGTGCCTGGATGACGGGGAGCAAGGAGGCCTATACCCTGCAGGTCTCTAGATGGAGGACTCCTTAAAGTTCATGGTTTGTCTTTGCACATCACTCAGGTGCCTTTTTGATATTCCTACCATTGTCTGGAAATCTCGGGAAGAATGTGAGCAAACAGACAGCATTGCCAGATGCGTGAATGGGGGGTTGCCTGCAAGAGACAGACTTGTTGACAAGGTCTCCAGTGTTGGATCTGAATCAGAAGACCTAGAATATGGTCGAGGAGGGTGGAGGAGTGAGGTGGGCTAGGCACCATCGCAGAGAGCTCGGTTCCCACTAGACCCCAAGACCTTGTAGGGCTCCCCTGTGCTATTCGGGCGGACACCATTCCTCTTATGTCAGCATTCCCGTTAACAGCATCTCCTTCCACTGTCAGTGCTTCCTGACTGAACAGCCAAAGAGCCCCACGGCGCAGAACTGCCCCTCCACAGCGGTGGATGTTGCCGAGATGGTACTGCTGTTGGTCCTACGGGGTGTAGTTGAGGCCCAAGACCTAAGTCGTGTTTGAAGCTTCCTCTGGTAGGAGCCGTCTCTTCCTTTCTCCGCACTGTTGTCACAGCATCCAGAGAGCGGTGGGGGCTCTGTGCCCCCTCTCTCAAAGAAGCCAGCTGTTTGATACCATTCCTCAAGGAAAGAGGAGTCTTGATGAGCTGTGGAGATGGGGTCAGCAGGCCGGATGCACCAGTGAGACAAGCAGATCTCACGTGTTTGTTCAGATCTCCTGCTTCCAGTTTGTGCCTCAAGACAAAAGAAATGGCTGCCAGCGGCGATGCCCGGGGGGTGCGCCAGGCATGGGTTCCAGCAGCGAGTGACACGGGGACATTCCAGAATCTGTGGGAAAGGCTGGAGAACCAGGCCGAGGATATGAGCTGGGCAGTCATACCTCAGCCAAGGTCAATGCCACAGAAGATGTCCAACGTGGACACTGCCACCCTCCTGCTGGGCATCGGACCCCACTGGGGACAGTGAGGCTGTGCTGCCTCGAGGGACTGCTTGCAGCTGCTGGTTTTGCTGTAGCCCCGAACAGATTCCATGGCCCCATCTTTTCCGGTGTCTGCAACTTGTGGCCATGCCTCGTTGAGGTGCTTGCCTTCAGCGGCAGGTGAGGCTGGAGAGGGACTGTCAGCCTCTGTCAGCTTCAGCAGGAGAGGGGAGCGCTGCGTCCCACCGACTCACAGATACGGGAAGGAAAGCCACACGCTGTGCAGCCAAACGCGTCTTCCCAGGGGCGGCGGCGAGTGCGGAACCCACACGTCAAGGGCCTGGCTACAATCTTCAGAAGCTAGACCCCGAACACTACGGGCACCAAGGCCGAGGGTTTCACGTGCAGCCTTAAAGCAGAGCTGCCTCTGGGCTTAATAAAGAGGAGACGATGTTTGATTGTCCAGGGTTTAGTCTGAGGCTGTCCGAGGACAAGGCAAAGGAGGAAGAAAGGAACTGATCAAAACTCTGGGAGTGGGTCACAGTCCTGGATGGAGGCAGAGACACAGCTCCCAGTTTGGTGCCATCATTTGCCAGAAATTCCAAGCCACATGGTGAGGGGGCTTGTGAAAAAAGGGTGGGAAGGCACTGGTCCAGGAGACAGAGTCCCCGTAAGAGAGAAGGTAGAGGGTGACCTGAAGCAAGGGACAGGCCTGGTGAACCGGGCCACAGGGAGCAGTGTCCTCAAGAAATCTGTGAGCACCTGGTGTCACTTGGAGCAGGTTGTGACTGAGAGGTGTTCTTGAGGGAAGAGGGAGCTCGCGGATGAGTGAGGTGCACACACTCATGCCTGTGCGCTCACGGTCATCGAGCTGTGGGACAGCCGTCTTTCAGGGAAAATTTGCCAGTGCGTCACTTTGGCTGCCAGTGATAGAAACGCCACACTGACTAGCTCAAGCCAAAAAGAACATCTTGGAAGGACAAAGGGGAGCTCACAGGACTGCGAACAGTAGGGGAGAGGCCATTGGACCCAAGGATCAAATGTCCCTGGGACTCTGCCTCTTCCCTCCCCTCTGCCTGTCTCTCAAGAGAGAAGGTGTCACCACAGGGGTGTCAGCATCTTCTGACTGCAGGGGACAGCTCTGCCCTGAGGCCTCTCCCTCCAGAGAGAAATGGCAGCCTTCTCTCAGCTTCAATTCTGCAGGAACGCCAGTGACCCTGACCCTCCTGGTCAGCTGCTCCAGTGTAAGTTTCTGGTGATGCTGAGGACAGTTACTAGTTGGGAGCAAGCTGCTAATATTTTACCTGGTGACTGATGTGAACAGGCAGGTAGGGGCCTAATCCATCCACTGTGGGTTCCTTCCTCCCGTGCCCTGAGCTGTCAGCTCTGCCAGGGCCAGGGCCACGGAACACACACGGGACCGGGCCTCCTTGTGGTCAGAGCTGTCCCCAGAGAGGGAGAATCACCGCACACACTGGGGTGTCCCTGAACATCCAAGGATCTGAAGGGGAATTTGAACACAGTCTTTCTGGAATGAATAGTAGCATCCTGTTGGCTGTTCCTGAGCATAGGAGTCAACCTGGGATTTCTGGGACACTTGAAGAGACAGACAGCTCCTCCCTCAACTCTGGCTCCAGCACAGGCCTCTCTGGGTGCCCGTGTTGATGGGGTGGAGGGGAGCTCGTCACAAACTCACCCCAGAAAGGACTGGCAGGCCGCACACTTTTTGCCCGAGTTCAGACAGACTTGCTCTTTGGGGTTGGAGTGAGGCTCCAGGTGGGTCCGGGGAGGGGGCAACTGCACCGGCCTCATAAGAGCAGGGGACTGGTGGTCGGTGGGGGTCAGATTCTGAGCCCAACTCACTATCCCGCTGTGCAGGCCTCTGACTGGTTTCATCAGGGTTGGCTTGGAATTGGCCAACTAGAAAGCAAATTTATCTTTCCTGCCTACTGCTCACTCCCAATGTACCTAAGGCCACATGGTTCACATCTGAAAGGGAGAAAAGCAGTGACGAGCCCGTCTGTATTCCAAGCAGCTACCTGCAGGGATTGTGGCAGAACTAAACCACAGCAGCTTTGATGTCTTACAAACAGAACCACAATTCATAGTTTGGAAGAATATCAGGTGCCTTTACCTAATCTGAAGCCACCTGAGGTCAGCTCTGCCCTCCAGCCTGCGAAACCAAGTCCTCGGGAGACGGACGAGGAGGGTGACGTGGCAGAATTTCCACGTGGCTTTCTCAGGGGAACAGGTAACTGGAGAGGGATGGGTGGACGGTCCTTAGCTAAACCTGTAGACCGGTTTACCCCTCGCTGCTCACACGGGCTGAGGCTGCATCTGCCTCCTGAGTTGCAGACGTCACTCACCATCTGCGTAGCAGCTTCTAGGGACCCAGTTACAGCCGGGATCCACCAAACTGTCCTCGAAGAGCCACCCGTGGTCCGGCAACCTTCTTCTGTGGAGGACGAGGCTCCAGGAGTAGTTCAACTGTCACGTGTGACTTAAAAATGAATCGGGTTCCTCCTTTCCTGCTTCTGCTATTGCTCAAGTTTTTTTACTTAATCATTTTGATTTTTTCTCATTAAAATAAACTCCTATGCTGGGTTGCCCAGTCCTCAGATATAAGTCAGCACCCTGCCCGCCACCTCATCGCAAATGTCCTTCACCATTGGCGACTAAGGCTTTTGACTTTGGGACATGTTCTAATTTTTAAAAATGAAAGGTCTGTCCTTTGAGGGATCTCTGTCTGTTTGTCACGTGCGCCGTCACATTCTTTGCTAACGCCATTGTCATCAGAAGCCTTTTGCGGGGAGGGCCATGCTGTGTGCGGTCAGAGGCGGAAGTTTCTGGGAAGAGAGAGAAGTCTGGGGAGGGCGTTCACCGGGGTCCTCCTGGAACAAAGGTGTCCCATTCGGGAGCACAGGGCCTCCCAGCACACTGAGTGGCAGCAGGAGCCGTCCCGCCCCAAAGCCTGGCTTCAGAGGCACTTCCCCGCCACCAACTCCCCTGCAAGGACGGGAGAAAGTTCACGTCCACAGGCGCGTCTGCTCCCCACGCTTCCCCTGTGGCTTCCTGGCACCGGGGTCCCGCCCAGGCTCGGAGATTTCCTGCCTGAAAGCACCCGTGTGGGCCGCTGGGCCGTCTCTGTCGTCAAGCGAGCTTTTAACCAGAGAGCACGAAAACGAAACGAGTGTGCGGGGTTGCGCGTGTCAGCACACAGGGTGTGTGTGCTCGGTGGGGAGTTCTCTTCCATATCAAGAACCCCAGCTAAGCCAGGAGGCTGCTCAAGCTGGGCGCCCTCCGTCCAGAGAGCACAGGAGAGCCTCTCCCGGCTCTGCCTTTCAGAGCTGCAGGGAAGTATCCAAGTGATTCCATTTCCATGGCAGCCAGGCCCCAGACGCCAACGCTTTATAGATGAAAATCAATGCCTGGGCTGCATTCAGAGAGGCTGAATTGCCTGTCAGACTTCGGCAGCAGTAGCGCCATGTGATAAATGAGGTGGCCGGCCTCGGCGGGCGGGGTGCGCCTGTGAGTGGGTCTGCGTCTTTCTCAAATCAAATACCAAGTGGAATGAATTACTGGGAAACAGCAAATGAATGTCAAGAATGCGAGGTGCAGAGCTTATCATTTGCTAATTACTGGGGAAAGATGAACACCAAGTCAGTGCAAGAGAACATGTGGGGCGGAGGGGAGCTGGGAGACAGGGAAAGTGAGCTGGGCAGAAGGCTCCACTTTCTTTCTTGCTCAAAGATGGATTTTACAGGCACAGATCCCTAGTTCGACTCCCAGCCCCGTCATCGTCACACTGTGGCTTGGGGTGTCAATGAGCGTGAAATCAGACAAATACACACACTCCACGACCAGCCCCAGCCCAGGGGGCTCTCATCAGGCAGCGAGTCGCCCTCTCCCTAGCTCCCTGCCTGTTCCTGCCTCAGGAGGTAGAGCGATCGCCACTCGCAGAATGGTGTCTGACCAGTGAGTCAGGGCCAGAGACTGAGCCTCGCTGCTCCTCACGCTCCCGGCAGCCCAACAACTTTTAAAGACAGTAAAGCAAGGCCGGAAGGATGGAGCGTGGAGAAACTCAGAGAGGCTCCACAAACATGGGGTTCATATGACCTTGATGCGGTTCTGTCTGTCGGTGCAACTCTGTCCAACTGCAAACCAGACATCCTAGCAGCACTGTCCAGTGTCCTTGCTCCTCTTCTGCGACCCGTGTGCCTCTCTGAGCCTGGAGGACATGGGCCCAGAAGTCCATCACACAGGCGCTCCTCACAGGTTCTGGGATCTCTGGAGTCTCTCTGCCACGAGCGGTGGGAAAGAGGCCACGGAGGAGGAGCTGTGGCGTGACCGCCCGAGGCTGGGGATGGGAGACAAGGCGGGGAGGGCATCCCTGGCACCAGGCAAACAGCTGTGGAAAATGATGGGGTCCAACCAGAGTATCATTTCCCAAACTAAGTCAGCATCTGTACAAGATTCCGGGTGATTATCCGAACATTAAGGTTTGAGAAACGCTGCTATGACTCTGGTGTGGAAGGTGTGGAAAGCAGTGTCCTGAGGTCCTAGATTCTGGAACTAAGGTAGCAACACATGGTCAGCAGGTCTCTTGGGAATCCAGGAGCTAATGAGCAAACCTGGCTGGTCCTCCCAGAGCAACCTGTCCTGAGTGTTTCAGGCTGAGGCTGCCGCGACCAACTTCCTGAATCCTCTGGATGACTTGACTCCAGACTCCGAGTCGTCCTCACGGCCAGCCTCCTGGCTGATTCTGGCGGCACCAGGAGTCTGTGGCAGCCTCCTCTTCCTCTGCTCCCAGCGGCCCCTGCTTCTGCGGAGACAGCTGGCCGGGGCTGGCTTCCCACTCGAGTGGCCCACCCCGGCGTCACAAGTTACATCTGGACGGGCAGGCCAGGAGAGAAGGGCCTTCTCGGAGACCAGCGCTACCCGCGGGGGCCACGGAACACCTGGGGGCAGCACCTGTCAGTCATTTTCAATGATACCAAGTTCCCACGTGGACACGGTCCGCAAACCAATCAAAACACCAGTGGGACGAGTTTCGATTGTTTGTGAAACAGTGACAGATGGGATCAGTTCCACTCAATTTCAGTTTCACAGTTTATCTGGCGGTGTTCTAACAGAGGCTGTTCTAGAGGCAAAGATCTTGTCTCTGGAGTCAGAAATCCTGTTTGGATCGAGTCTCACCATAAACAAGCTGCTTGACTTTCATCAAGTTACTGAGACTTAACCTCTCCAAGTGCAGTGTTAGCCGCTCCAGCTGTCAAATGGGCACAACAATGGTGTCTCTTCCCCGGAGTGTTGTGAGGATCACAGAAGGAATGTGCCTGAAGGACTTGGAACAAGATAAAAAATACACCCAATCAGTAGTAACGGGCAACCAATCTGCTCTTATGCGGGGAATTACCATCTAAAGCACGCGGAGAAAACTCTAAAAATGGGGAAGGAAGTCTAAGTCGCGTATGAGTTAATGGCAAGTCTTCCAGGCCTATTCCTCCCACTGGTATTGGTCTCATTCCGTAGCACAGGCCACCTGAGCCAGAGGCCGTTGAAGAAGGCCGCTGTGTCCAGGAGGAGGCCGGTGCTGGGTGCTGCGGAGATGCAGCCAGGTACCAGGCGAGGTGCCCTCGTCAACAGACCAGAAAGACATTCACACAACTATCTTCAGTGAAACACAAATGTTGGAAGTGCTGCATTCTGCTCCGTGAAAGCAGAAAAGCACAGGAGAAGAAGGAGATGGAGATGAAGATGAAGACTAAGAGGAGGAGGAGGAACCTGTACCACTAATTGCAGAAGCTCCTTCACGTCCGCCATCTCTCTCCATGCCTGACAAGCCTGCCGTCGTCCTGCCAACTCTTCTCATTTTGCAAACCAGCGGGTTGAGTTTCAAAGACATGAAGGAAGTGCCATGTGCTCCCGCCGGCCCTGGGAAGGACTGGGCTTCAAACTCAGGTCTGGCCAACATCAGAGTCCAGCTTTTTCTTTCACACCTGATGGAGCACGGAGAACAGAAAACCCCACACTCCCTGGGCCTTGCGAGACGAGACCAGGCTCCAGGTAGAGCTGAGCCTCTGAGGAGAGGGCAGGGCCTGAAGGGCAGAGCTGACCCGCCAGCGCAGGTGGGGAAGGTGGCCAGGGTCGGGCATGGGAAGTCTGGAGCCTGTGGAGGTAAGAGAATCCTGAGACAGAGAAGGTCGTCAGAGACCACACGGCAGGGGACCGAGACTGAAAAATGGAGGTGCAGGGGTTCATCCGTGGCCCAGTGTTAGTGACACAGTGTCCTCAGGAGACTCGAAGACAAGGAAGGCCTGTCTGTGAGGCTGGGGCTCGGGACTGGGGAGCGCGGGGGGTGTGGTGTGGTGCGTGAGCACACAGGCCCCATTTCAACACAATCAACGTCTAAAACCCCCAAGCAAACAAAATAAGCCTGCAGTGAGTCTGGCTTTCCCAGGACCAGTTTAGCAGGCTCCACTGGGCGGTGGTTACCCGGCCACAGAGGGCACAGAGCTGGCGGCAGGAGGGCACTTAGGGGCTGAAGAAGGGGGCTGTGGGGACAGAACTAAGACACCAGTGGGGAGGCTGAGTCCCATGCACGGTTGAGAAAGTAGACATTCTGCTATCCTGGGTTTAAAACCCGGCCACTGCTTCCTCAATCATCCTCAGAGTCAGGGAAGGAGACACATGACTCAGCCCCACCCGTAGATCTGCTTCGGGTGCTTCTAAAATTCGGATGAATGGAATGACTCTCTGTATTCCTGTGACATGGCTGTGTGCAGACGCACAGCCTGCACGGGCGAGGAGAGGGGATGGTGAAACAGAAACACTTCTATTTTTGGCACACTTTAGCGACACCCTCGTCTTAGAAACATTTCTTTGTGTCATGCCTTTTCTGTTCAGTGTCACTGAAAAGTGTCTAATTTAAAAGAGAGGCTGTGACACACGATGTTAATCAATGAAATTCTGGCGTGCTTGGCTGTGAGCGGGGCCCATTATTTATATTTACTGCCTCCACCCAGGCAGCATTACCATTCATGCCTGGTTAATAAAGAAAAACACGAAGGCCACAGGGAACTCATCCTGACATGGGAGGGAGGGAGAAGGACCTCTTTTAGGGCTCTGGGACATTAGCTTGTCCCCAAGGCCCTCCCTGTGAGTCACAGGACGGAAACGTGAAGCAGAGAAGACAGACGGGCACAGTCTTCTGGACGGAAAGGCCCGCTGCGGCTGAAACAATGGGTGCGGGGCTTTGCTGCTCCTTGCTGGGGGTTCGAAGGGCCGTGTGTGCACAGGATGCAGGCGACAAGACCAGCGTTTTTGTTCCTCTGAATTCCTGTCGTTGGGCCCTGCCGGGATTTAGGCTGGGGTCCACCCGGGGTGTCGTAGCCCCAGTAAAGGCCTCTTCTGTTAAAGGCCTGCTTGTCCCTGGCCCGTTTACCGCGGCCTCACACGACTCTTTCTTTCTCTCTCTTTGGCGCGGCCCCAAAGAAAGCAGGGAGATCGGCTGCGCTGCTGGGTTTAGTTTTTGTCTCCGGTTTGGTCTTACTGGATCCAGGGACGCAAAGTGGGGAGGGAAGAGACAGTGCGAAACACTTGGGATCGAGTAACGACGTGGCGGGGGTCACCCGTGATCTCCCTCCTTCTGGTGCGGTGAGACGGGACCCTCCCACGCCCCTCCGCCGGCCCTGGTGACGAGACCTGCAGGAGAACTCAGACGAGAAGTGCAGGCTGCGACCTGGGGAGGTGTTTCCCAGGGACGCTGACGGCCCTGCAGATGTGACAGCCGGTCCGGACTGCACGACTGACCGCGGGCATTCAGTCGATGGGAAGCGTGGCGCGTCCTCTCGGCGCCCGCGGTGGTGTTTCCACCTCCAGGGAATCAGGGAGCAGAGGACGCGGACAAGCCTCCTGCTTGTGGACCCCGACACCTTCAACTCAGGGAGCTGGGCAGCTCTGCTGGTGGAGACGCCAAGTGGACTGACCTGGAAACGCCCCCACTGAGCTGGCTGGAGGACAGGGTGGGTGGCAGATGTGGCCTGGGGTCAGGAGGGCAGTCTTGGGAGGGCACATCTGCCTGTGACGGGGTCGTTGAAAACCCAGAGAAGCTCTGGACAAGGGTGAAAGGTGCTGGCGCTCCGGGTGCCCAGGAGGAACCGCAGACAGCGGGAGACAGGACTGGCTGGGAGATGAAAGCGCTGCTGAGGATGAAGATTTGCGGCTGGCTGGCTACACCTGTCTGAAGGTCACTGGCAGCAAGGGCAGAGGGAGGATGATGCCGGGGAGGGGCGAAGCAGGATGGGGCCTGGAAAACAGGTTCAAAGGGAGAGGAGAGGAAGGAGGGAATACGTGCTCTTAGAACCCAGCGGACACCTGTTCCTGTGTCTCCATACCCTCACCTCTGTCATGTCCTCTCCCTCACCTCCGTCATGTC
>RJWH01007888.1:0-35728 GCA_004363575.1 Solenodon paradoxus | reverse complement strand
GGAGGAAGGAAGGAAAGAGCATTTTAAACATTTCGGTTTCCCCTCTCCCCCCACCCCCTCCCTGGGTTGCAAACCCCAGTCCTTGGGCTTTTCATGGTCCAGACCCCAGTTGACTGTGGCAGCATTCTTCCTGGTTCTTTCTATCTCTTCTGGGAGGTGGAACGTGAGGGAGGAGGCTTGATTTCTCAAAGCTCTGAGATTCTTGGGAAAAGTCAGTGTTCTCTAAGACAATATGGTGCCGTCACTAACTAAACTAGAAGCCAGTGTAGAAACAAGCCAGTCAGATGGCAGCCACAATGCCGTCCCACCCTCCACTCTACCCTGTGGGCATTAAAGGGGCCCTGGTGAGTAGAGTAATCATAAGGGTTACCTGCTTTCGCAAAGCTGAGGGCATGTGGGGTTAGAAGGACCTCTGCTCTATCATTTTACAGATAAGGAAATGAAGCCTCTTCCTAAGACCTCCACTCACTCGCCATGTTTGTTGACCATCGGCTGTGTGTGTTGGGAGAGGGGGACACAGAGGTGGGCGTCTCTAAGGAGCTGTCGTCGCTGGTAGAGGAAGAACAGATGGGTAAGCTGTAAGTGCATCTCAGGGTGCAGTCTTACCTGCCAGGCTAAAGAGTTCAGACTTGACACCATCAATGTGGGCAAGAGATGGTATCGACCTCTCCAAAGAGCATCGTGGGGAAGGCATCTCACCTCCTCAGAGGGAGAGAGGGGTGGGGAGGGCCACTGGAGATGGTCTGCTTAGTTTACTAATGTTTTCATTAAACTTTGAGGGAGTTCTGGGTTAGCCAGAACTCTTTCAGTTGGAAGCGGGAGAAACCCATTTATACCAATATACATAAAGGGGGAGTTTGTTGGTTCACGTAGCTAGAGAAGATACTGTGAGAATTCAAGGAATGGAAGAAAAGTAACAGGATCTAACAGAAATAGCACTTGGGACTCACGGCCACCAAAACACTGTTCCTGCAAGTGACTGATCTCCCTTCAACCCTGCCTGGGTTGTTTTACAGAGACTCCCTTCATAGGCAGGGAAGATGGCCACCACGGCCCTGTTTCTGTATCACCTCAGGAGCAGCCCCGGTGTGGAGAGGACCTCCTTCCTGGGTCTGACAGGTCCTGCTGGAGTCAGGGATCCCCATCGACCAGATCACCGAAGCCAAGGGAGCATGCAACTCACAGCTGCCCAGGACCACCTGCAGCAAAGGAGGGAGTTCCCCAAAGAAAAGGGGGTGAGATTATCAAGAGGTGTTTGGGGTTGAGTCAGATAGTAAAAAAGTAGAAGCTATCACTTCGTGTGCCAGATGCTCACTAGATACTGGGAATTCAGAAACCAGATCCACACTCGCTCGCTCTCTCTCCTGAATATATATACTAATATATATATATATATATATATATATATAATACATATACTACTCAGCCATTGAAAATGTGAACTACTGCCGTTTGTAACACCATCAAGGGACTCAAGAGTATTTTGTTGAATGAAATAAGTCAGAAGGAGAAAGACAAATATTGGATGATTTCACCTATATCTGGAATACAGATTAACAATGTATGTGAGCTGATAGGAAAAAATTAAAATAAATCTTTGGAACTTGACAGCAGAATTGGGGTTACCACAGGGGAAGCAAGCAACATCAGGTGATATGGAGGTTACTTATTATTTTAATATTTTTACTTCCTTTTTGGGTGTTTTATTAATGAAAGACTTCTTTCTAAAGGAACAATGCAGGCAGGAATGAAGGGGAGTAGGCAGGCAGGCAGAGAGAGAAGGAAGAAGCACTTTATTTTATTTAGTTGTTCATCTTGGTTTTCACCCCCTTCTTGGGTCTTGAGCTGGGTGTATGTGACTTGTGTTCTCAGCTGAAGGCAGTTGACCAAACACTACTCCGGAGGACACACCACAAGCATTTTTTATTTTATTTTTATTTATTTGTTCACAGTGATCGCTACTCTCCCCTGCCTCTGGGATTCCAGGCCAGGGGTATGCAGTAGGTGCTCCTTTGGAGACAATTGGCCTAAATGCTGCTCCACCAGGGCGCACCTTTTTATTTTACTTTATTTTTTCAAGGAAAGGAAGGTGAAAGAACAAGAAAGATGTACAACCAAGTAGGGATAAATCAAGTGCTTCTTCTTTCTTCCTTTCTCCTCCTGCCTGTCTGCCTACTCTCCTTCATTCCTGCCTGCACCTTTCCTTTAAACAAACAAGCAAAACAAAACTTTCATTTAAAAATTAGACACAGTAAGAGATCTTGGTTGTTGTCCCCGGCCCTGGGACACGAACCCAAGTCCTTGGGATGTGTGCAGACTGAGCTCAGCCAGTGGTGATGGACCAAACTGTTACTCCTCCAGGGCATCCCTCATGAAAGACACTTTGAACAAAGAAAAGGATTCAGCTGTGGAGATATATTTGAGACTCATCCTAGTGAGGGCAGCTAAAGCCACAGGAGGGTGCTGTCACTTTGGGAGAGACTGAGGAAAACCCAAGATACAACACCACAGCGCTGAGTATGTGAGCTCAGGGGCACGTGAAGGAAGGAGACTAAAGAACCAGTGCAGGTCAGCAGCCAGTGAGGAGACATGATTTGTGTGCTTAGGCCTCAAGGCCTCGGTGAATGGAATTCTCTCTTATTTGAAACCTTCCACAGGAAAGAACGGCTTTCCTACAAAGAAATGAAAATCAGATTATCATCAGACATCTCATTGGCAACCCCCAAAGCAAGAAGTTGGAGATGCCCCCTGGTGGAGTAGCGGTTGGGCACAGCCCACATACATCCCAAGGTCCTAGGTTCATATCCCAGGGCCAGTGGGAACAATCAAGATGAACTGCTAAATAAAATAAATTAGGTACTCCCCCCTCTCTCTTCCTGGCTACTGTCTCTGCTTGCCTTCATTCCTGACTGCACCTTTCCTTTTTTCAAATTTAATTAAAATTTTTTTTTTTGGTGGTGGGAAAGGTGCAGGCAGGAATGAAGGTGAGTAGGTAGGCAGGTAAGGAGAGAGAGGAGGAAGAAACACCTGATTCATTCTATTTAGTTGTTCACATCGGTTGCTCCCCCAGGCCCAGGTCTTAAACCTTAGTTTCTGGGAAGTAGATGGGACTGTGCCCGAGGTGTATTAGACCCAAGCCACCAGGGTGCATCCTGCACCTTTCCTCTAAAAAAACAAAAGGAAAAAAAAAAGAAGTTGGAGCAAAGCCTGTAAAAGTTGGAGGAGTAGCAAGAGAGGCAGGTGGCCCCAGCCTCTGTCCCCCATTCTTCCTTAGTAATAGAAGATTGGGTGTTCAGCTGGGGATACCATCCAGAATCAAAAGTACCTTTCCAGATACCCTCGAAGCTCAATGTGACCCTGTGGCTAAGTTCTGGCTGTCCCTTTTTTCTCTGCACCTTCCTCCATTCATGCTTCTTCTTGGAAAGCTGATGTGAGATCACCTTCTTGGACTATGAGGTCAAGGACCACATTCTCAGTGTGGTTAAGTAGAAAACTGGGAGATCCTAGTCCTCTCGAGACTTTTCTCAGAGGAAAAAAAAAGCTTTCAACTTGTTTGCATCACTACTCTGTTGCATCTCTTAGTACAGCTAAACTTAGTCCTAACTGATATTGAGGGAAAAGTATACCCAGCCAAAGGATCGATCAAGTCTGAAAATAAAATAGTCATTTTGTACAGGCAGCAATCCAAAGAGAAGTCAGGGTATAGATGTTTAAATCTATTATTTAAAGCCCTAAAAGTAATTAATAGAAAAAATAAACATGATTGGTGAAAGTTAGGGAAAGAAGATAAATAGTGAGAACAAGCTAGGTCCATCATCTTTCACTGCAGAAAGTGAGGCGATACTGTTTAACCTTGATGAATTAGGCACAAAGACATCAGCCTATGTTCTGGTACTTTGGAAGTACTATCAGGAAAGCTAATGAGAGATATGACTGAAAACTATTACTTCTGGAGAATGGGCCTCAGCGTTGATGGAGAGAAACTTAAGTTTTTCACTTTACACTCATACAGTTTGAATGTATGTTTGTACTTGCTTGTAAGTAGGAAAAACCTTTGAAGGACACACACCAAACTCTTAACAGTGTGACACTCTGGGAACCAGGAGTGGACCCAATGTGGGGAGAGGTCTGGGGACAGACTAATGTTTCACTCTGCTGTATTGCCTGGCGTTATATAAATGAGTACCCTGATGGTTCGGAAGAATCAATATCAATAAAATAACCATCTTACCCAAAGCAATATATAAGTTTAATGCAACCCCCATTAAAATGTCATAGGCTTATTTCCAGGAAGTAGAACAACAAAAAAAAAAAACTTAATATTTTTATGGAACGAAAAACCCCGAATAGCCAAAGCAATACTTAGAATGAATCTGGAAGGGTTGCACTTCCAGACTTTGAACTACATTACAAAGCAATAGTGATCAAAATGGTATGGTACGGGGATAATAACAGAGCCACGGATCAGTGGAATAGAATTGATCACCAGAAATTGACCCATTCACATACAGTCAGTTAATCTATGACAAAGGAGCCAAAAGCATACAATGGAAAAAGTAAAGTCCCTTCAACAAATGGTATTGGGAAAACTAGACAGTGTAAAAGAATGACGCTAGACCACACTCTTACAACATTCACCAAAAGTAACTCAGAATGGATTAGAGACTTGGACATAAGACCAGAAACCATAAAGCTCTTAGAAGACAACATAGGAAAGATTTTCCATAACATTAGTTGTAAAGAAGCCTTTGGGGACTCACCCCATATCAAGGGAAACAGAAAAACAAACAACTGAGACTACTTCAAACTAAGGAACTACTTCACAACGAAAGAAAACATCACCAAAACCAAAAGGAAACCTACTAACTGGGAGAAGATATTTGCATTCAATATTTCTGATAAAGGCTTAATATCTAAAATATACAAAGAACTTATAAAACTCAACAACAGAAGAACAGGTAACCCAATCAAAAAATTGGAGGAGGAATTGGAGAGACACTTTTCTGAAGAGAATATACAGATGACCAACAGGCACATGAAATTATGTTCCTACTCCAACTTGTAGGCTATCAGGGAACTGCAAATTCAAAAAAACAATGAGCTATCACCTTACACCTAAAAGACTGGCTATTATCTAAAAGTCTGGAAACAACAAATGCTGGCAAGGATGTGAAGAAAAGGGAACACTCTTGCACTATTGGTGGGAGTGCAAATTGGTGCAACTCCTATGGAGAACAGTCTGGAGATTCCTCAAAATACTGAAAATGAAAATCCCATATGATCTGGACATCTACACAAAAGATAAAAAAGCACCCATCCACAGAGATATAGGCCTCCCCATGTTTCTTGTAGCCTTATTCACAATAGCTAAGAACTGGAAATTACCTAAATGCCCAATATCAGATGAATGGATAAAGAATATGGAATCGTACACAAACCCTGTCATTTGAATCAACATGGAGGGATCCAGAGGGGATGATGCTAAGTGAAACAAGTCAAAAGAAGAAAGATAGATACCAGATGACCTCACTCGTAGGTGCAATGTGACTAGACAAAACGAAAGAACAGATGAAACATAACCAAGCCTGAAACATTTGCAACAGAACTGAGGTGACCGAAAGGGAATGGGGAGGGTGGGGCTAAATGGTGGTGGAGCCCACTGCACAGTGGGGAAGAACACTCGGTGATTTGGTGGAGGGCAGGGTGGGTTGAAATATATCTAAGAAATGGGGAACCTACACATTGCAAATTATTTCTATAATAAAAAATAGATTTAAAAAAAAAATAATTAGAAAAAATGAGCGCTCTGGTGGAGTAAGAGTTACGACTGCTGCCTCTGACTAAAAAGGACTTGGATTCATGCCGGGGGTTGAGGGGAACAACCAAGATGTACAACTAATACAAGAATCAATAAAATGCTTCTTCCTCCTCTGTCTTCCTGCCCGCCTACTCATCTTTATCCCCGCCTGCACCTTTTCTTTAAAAAATAATGAACTGCCACATCCTGGTGGTTTAGCAGATAAGTCCACCACCCCGAGTTAGCATAGTCCACATACACCCCAAGGACCTTGGTATGTGACCCAAAGCAGGGGCAGCAGCCAAAATAAATCACTAAATAAAATAAACATTGTGCTTCTTTCTCTTCTTTCTGTCTACCTGCTTATTCATCTTCATTCTTGCCTGTACCTTTCCTTAAAAAAATTAGCACTTACGTTTTTGCCCAAAAATGAATGTATATTTCTTAAAAGAAAAGGGAAGGGAGAAATAGCAGTAGTGCAAGGTCTGGGAAATACCAGAGCAGAAGCACAGGCTCTGCCAGGACTCACTTCCTTGGCAGTGAAATGACATGTTTCTTGGCAAATCTGATTGCCCCCGATTTTGACCATGGACTGGATTTATCCCATCTGTTGTGCTCCATGGCCAGATCTGAGAGGAGTTTAAAGAGACTCCCCCTGGGGGGTGGTCTTGCTCTAGTGCCCCATTTCTGGCTGGCATAGAGGTGGAAATATCTCTGGGTTGAACCATTAGAGGCCTTTATTTGCTGGAGTGGGATTTCTCTGGTGACACAGCTCCCTTAAAACAAGTTGGCTGCCTGCCATTTCAATTCCCTGGGATGCCATGTGCAAGTCAACCAATGCCAGAAATCTTGCCCAGTCATGAAACTTGATTCTGAACCCAGCTCTTGTGGATTGTCTCTTAGCAACAGGCCTGGGGGTTGCTCTTCCATCAAGGCCTTGGGCGGACATTCTTTCTTGCTAAGTGGACATCTAGGCTTCACTGCCCAGCATCCTTCTTGGGCTGAGAACTTGAATTTTCTTTGGGGAACCATCTTTCCCCTTCCCATTTCCTCTCACTCTTGATCAAGAGATTTAATCTGGGATTATTTTCTACTCCCAAATCTAGGGGCATGCCAATAAGTATGTTCCCATCTCTCTAGCCAAGATGATTGTTCAGCGATGGGCACATGACCCATGACAGGCCAATCAGAGTGAATCATAGGACTTTTGCCACAAATTATGGGACATGCACTTGCTTGTTTTCGATGGTATTGAACAAGGAAGCTTACAGCCTCAGGTGTTACTGCCAGTTATGACAGCTGTTGGAAGTATGAGAGGAGTTACCTAACACTAAGGAAACAAACAGAGAGATGGGGAAAAGAAACCAGGATTTTGATTACAATGGATTGCTTCTTCTGGCTCCTCCTAACATTAGCATAGAGAAGAAAATCCAACTTTTGCAATTACATATAGTACAGTTGTTTCTCAGTGATCTTAGATCCCTAGTCACAAACAGACTGGATTTTTCTTAACCTTTCTTGACGCTTTCTTAAAACATCAACTTCGTTTGAGGGTCTTGCTTAAAAGAAAGAGTTTTGTGATCTGATAGTTCTATACGGAAGATTGCAAATAGCATCACTTTCAATATCAATTCCCTAATAATTCTAGGCACAGAGGTTGAACCCTAAGATATAACAGGAGATGTAAAACCAGAAGATCTATTATCATAATAACTATCTTCCAAGATCAGAAAGAATGGTTTCCCATTGCTGTCTGTATCACCTGACCAGGTCTACCTTCTAAACTTATAACACCCCATTTCTGCTATCAGCTCTGTACAGTCAAGACTCTTTTGGATGCAAGTAAAGCAACCTCACTCAAAGTAACTTAAAGAAAAGGAAGCTTATTGACTTGCGGAATTGGAAAGGCAAGGCATATTGGGACCAGGGACCAAACACTGTTCTCTTTGAAGTGCAAGCTTTCTCTGAATTGTGTTGATTTCATTGTCTTTCAAATTAGAGTGACTAACCCACAGGAATCAATACCAAACAGAATTAAGAGATAGCAAAATATGCCTGCAATTCACACTGGTTGTTCACCCCTGGGCCCGGGTCCTAGAACCCAGGAGTATGTGGCCTGCTCTTTTAGAGAGGATTGACCTAACTGCTGCTCCACCAGGGTGTACCTGAAAGCATTTCTTCTAAGATAGGAAACAAGGCAACGGTATCCACTCTCACCACTGCTATTCAACATCTTATTGGCCAAAGGAACCATGAGACACCAGAGTATGCCTCTGCATTACTTCTTCTTTTTAAAATACGTATATTTATTTATATTTTTCAGTGTATGATATTGAAGAAACATTGTATTATAACATTATGTAGGTTCACTCATAGTAAATCAGTACCTGTATATATGTATCAAGTTCACCACTATTTCAGTTTTTCCTTCACTATATAATTAATCCCTTTTATCTCATTTGCTCGCCCACCTTCCCCCTTCTCATCCTGAAATATATTATTTTTCATAAGTTCATGTGAATCTACAATTATCTCAGAAAAATGTTTTACTAAAAAAGTGTATTATTAGCATAGTAATAGATGAATAAAAGGAATTATCTAGAAACACATATTCACATATACCTTGGAATTTGATTTATGATAATAATGTCATTGAAAATAAGTGAAGAATTGATGGATTTATCAGCAAATGGCATTTTGTCATGACTATCCACTATCCTATTTTCCTTGATGATGCATGAGGAGGAGGGCATGTTGACCAGGAATGTTTATGCTGCTGTGACAAAGAGGACTCACATAGTAGCTCATACAGTAGCTGAAAAAAGGAAATGCATTCCTTTTCCTTAGAGATTTCTAGATTTAGGATGAGTAGGTAGCCCACCCGTGGACACAAGCAGAAAGTATAATTCATTCACATGCCCCAATCTTTGAAGCTATGACATCATTCCCTGCCTGAATTGTTTACAATCCTTTTCATTAAAAGGTTGGTCAAAAAGTTCTACATGGACAATCAGACAGCCTGTGAGACTGTGCACTCCTGTGTTCTAATGTGATCTCATATATATTTAAAATGTACAGTGTCCATGCAAACTATAGACCCACTGCCTTTTCACTGACCTGTAGCCCTACGTGTCTTTGTTGGTATCGAGCAGGAAAGGCAGGGACACCCCATATATGACCCTTCACTTTGACTGTGGTGTGGTCCTACCACCAGGCTAGAAGTTTTTATTTTGATTTCTCTCTATCTGTGTGTGTGTGTGTCTCTCTCTCATGCTCTCTCACTTGCTTGTAACTCCATGGTCAGGAACTGGTCATACGCTATGCTTCATGAATTTTCACTACTCAGATGGAACCTGTGCCTTCAGAATGCAGCATGATCGAGGAATGGCAGGACCAGTCTGATGGATCAGAAAATGATTTCCACAGGGGTGAAATGAGCATGTGGTCTCTGATCCCCCTACACTCTAACCCACTCCTCTGCCTTTTCATCTGGCTCCCTAGCAGTCTGATATTACTTCGGGGTGCTCTGAACACATGTCCTCTTGATGTAGGAACAGAATGCACAGCCTCTTCAGCCTGCTGCTCACAACATGTGATTTACTCATAGTAACTGGAGGGATGTCTTGTTCGCTTGTTTAGTTGTTCATGCTGGTGTTTCCTCCTGGCCCTGGGACACAAACCTGGGGCCCTGGGATGTCTGTGGATGTTCCCGGCTGCAGATGGCACGCCTGACCACGGCTCCACCAGGGCGTACCAAGATGGGGTTTTTTAACCCATGTTCTTGCAGGCTCCACGCCACCCAGACTCCTGCTCCAAACTCTGGGAAAAGCGTTGCTATATGTGGCTGTGATGCAGAGGACACAGGAAGTTCGGCAGGACCTCAAGAGGAAGTGGAGACAGGAAGCGCTCTCACTCTCACTCTTGCTATCACTCACTTCTGACTTACATTTTATTCCTATCTCTCTTTGCATATCTTCTTTTACTCCTGTCTCCGAAAGTTGTAGTCTCTGCATTTGCATATATGTGACTGCCCTATGACACCACAATTTACACAACCCAAGATACCTAATGACTCTCAGCCCCGATTCCCTCGTGTAGCAACAGTCCTCTGATGGGTTACGATGAGGGGCGAGAGGCCACAGGATCATCACTTCAGAGGAACACGGCTTTCAGGGGCTGACCTGGAGGATAAGAGGATAAAGGCAGAAGGAGGAGCAGGATCCAGAAACACTATATATAATATGTAATTTTGCCCCCAAAGTGCTGTAGTTCAAATACTCATTTAAATGCTTTATAGCTAAGAATCCCACAGAGTGAATGACCTCACTCAATTATATCGCCATTTCAAGATACAAAAGAAAATTCAGGGAGCCATTCAGCATCTTCAGTAAAATAAAAGAAACTGTTAGGAGAGCAATGAGATACAAAGATAGGCCAGGATGAAAGAGAGACAGGTGAGATCAAACAAAATCGAAAAGGAAACTAAAATCCAATGACAGAATTCAGCCTTCCATTGAAGACTGTGAAGAGCACCACGGAGGGCAAAGTAAATCAATGTAGTGAAAGACCATTCTGACTCAGTGTGTTTAGACATTATTCAGCCACATATTTATGCCATGATTTCTCTTTCATCACGTGAGGTATTTACCATATAAGAATATGAGTATGAGTATAGGTGATGGTGTTTCCAGAAACAATTCCTGTAATTCCTATTCCTTACTTGGAGGAACCACTGGTAAATCTAGGTATAAGTCATTCAAACAGCCTGGATTTTGCTGAGTCTGAGAAAAGATTAAACTTTTGCTTAATCTAGTTTGATGTCTTGGACCTAACAGTTACTTTTATGCACAACTGTTTGTAACTCCTGCCATTATAAAATATGACACATTAAGAACTTGCTGATGGCATGCCCTGATGATTTAACAGTTAAGTCTGTGGCCTCCGGCTGGCACAGTCCACATATACCCCAAGGACCCAGGTTCAAGACCTGGGGCCAAGGGGAACAATGAAACTTAAAAAAATAAATAAACAAAACAAATGCTTCTTTCTCCTCTCTTCTTTCCTGCCTGCCAACTCACCTTCATTCCTGCCTGCACCTTTCCTTTAAAAAAAAAAAAAAAAAGAAGAAGGTGACTAGCCATAACCATGGGCACTCACTCACAAAGTTACTCTTATAAATTATAAGTACAGATTTTTAAACTTCTAGATCACTGTCTCCTTAGAAATTAGTCTTCCATCATTCTCAAGTTAACATCCCCTTAATAAGATATATTTGGAAATCTCTCCCAGTGTACAACATTTGAGTTAAAAAAAAAAAAAAGATTAAAATAAGGTAATAAGAAAAGAAATGAAGGGTAGAGACCCAGTCAGAGAATTATAGATGTTCCTGAAAACTAAGTACCCACTAGATGAAAGACCATCAGAGACAAAACTCATAAAACTTTCCTAAAATTAAGGAAAATATGACAACTTTGGAAAATTTATAAGATGTATAAGATCCATTCAAAAGCATTTAGTTGAAAATGTGTGCACTGTTTCCTAAACAACACAGACATTTTCTTAATACATGGAATTCCAGGAGCAAAGAGAATTGGAGCAGGAATGGCAGCAGATAATAAATTTCAACACATTTTTGCAACAGACATTGCATTTTAGTCTCTCAAGAAGATAGAAGAACATGTGTGGGACTTAAGGGTATGGACTGAGGGGTATCACAGATCATTGAGAAGGGTGCGGCAAAGCTTAAAGCAGAAAGTTGAAGTGAAAGTTTGTCAAGGAAAAAACTGGATCCCCAGTATCTCTTCTCATGTCCCACTCCTAGAAGTCTATTAACCAGGGAGGCAATTAGAAAACTCTTTGGGAAAACTGAATAATATCTCAAGAGGAGAGACCTATGTCCACTAAGATAGTGGGGGCCCCAGTTGTGTGTGGAACACTCAGCAATCAGAAGGAATGGTGCCCTTCCTGTCAGCACTTGCTGTTTTCCATGATGTAGATATACCCACGGACAAGTTCAAGGTACCAGCATGATAGCATCGACTGCAGAGCTGGAAAAAGATGTGCACATATAGCTTCTGCAGTCTGTGGGGAGGCAGTCCAGGACACCACTGCCAGTTCAGCCATCACATCGTCCTATCCTGTCACCTAAAAGTGAAGCCAACTGGTTGATGGCCCCTCCCCGAAACAAGAGCATTCAAGTGGTCTTTTAGCACCGCTGCTGTTATCACACCTTGTTCTTAAACCTGCACAAGCAGCCAAGAATCACTGTATCTTACACGTCCTGGGGGCCTAGTGGATAAGGCCGCCAGACACAGTCCACATCCATCCCAAGGATCCGGGTTCGAGACCCGGGGCCAGCGGGGAACAACCAAGATGAACAACTACATAAAAAAATAAATGTTTCTTCCTCCTCTCTCTTCCTGCCTACCTGTCTCTGCTCACCTTCATTCCTGCCTGGGCCTTTCCTTTAAAACAACAACAAATTAGGGTGCTGTAGAAAACATTTGCAGAACAAGACAGGGTTCTTAAATTAAAACAAGATAGGAGACATTTAAGAGGTCTGTAGCAAAGAAGGATATGACATGTGGTAGGTCCTGGGTCAGGACGGACAACACGCAGGACAGAGGTGACCTTGGAGCTGCACTTGGAAGACACAATGGAGAATCCATCCATTGTTGGAGTCCTGCTCACAGCTTCACAAGGACTTCATCTGGGCTGCCATGAGACCCTGTCAGAGGAGCATGCAGGAGTGATATCTGTTCCATCTATCTCAGCAAGCAGCTAGGCTAACCTCAAACCCCACTGATGTTCCTGTGGGGTTTAAAATCAGATAATGGGAGTTCTATGATCCAAAAAACATGATGACATCACTGTGGTGGTGCACAAAATAGCCTCTTATCTCATCATTGTTTCTCCAGCAGCCTGTCACAGGCACTCAGCCTTACCTAGGTGAATGAACTTATCGAAGTATCTAAGTGCCAGTAGGTAGGACATGCACTCAGTATGCTTTGGGAACTTTTCAGAGCAAGTTGCTTTTTGATATTCTGTTGCCTAACTTATGATCATGATCCTGGCCCTGGTGGCCTAGATGTTTAATACACTGGGTGCAGTCCACATACATCCCAAGGTCCCTGGTTCAAGACTTGGGATCAGTGGGAGGGCAATGAGAATAAACAATTAAAGAAAGTGCTTCCTACTCCTTTTTCTTCCTGACTGCCTGCCTACTTACATTCATTCCTGCCTTCACCTTTCCTTTAAAAAAAAGAAAAGAAAAAAGAAAGGAAAGACAATAATTATGATTCTAGGAAAGGATTGTATTTTGAAGCAGCAAGTCCAGGTCACTTTGCACAGAGAATTTTGCTATGATCATACATCTCATTGGTGGGAGAAGGAAGATAGGAGAAATTTAGAAGTCAACAACAGAATCAGAATATAAAGACTATATTCTTAAAAAATAATTAAGACTTCTGATCAAGATGGTGACCTGATAGGAGTGTGACTCACATCCTCCCCACAGAACAACTAGGAATTCACCTATTTTTCAGAAACAACACTGAAGAAAAGAAGATATAGAGGCTATAAAGACACAAGAACAAAAAGAAGATATAGAGGCTATAAAGACACAAGAACAAAAGCAGCACAAGTAGTAGATGAAAATGTCATAGTTTAGAACTTACACTTCAGACTCAGACTTAGGATTCTGAGTGGGTGGAACTGTGGGAAGAATGAACCCTCCCAGGAATCTTGAAAGCAGAGGAGAGCCTGCCCAGCAGAACTAGGGCACAGAACCAGAGGAGGGGGTCTAGGCGTAGGACGAAAGAGGACCAGTTTTCCAGTGGTTTGAGCAGGAGACCCAATGAGAAATTTATACTGGGTGCCCCATAACTAGAAGGCAGCTAGGGGATTTCCCCACCCCTACCCTCAACCCCACCCCCTCTCACAGGAGCCACAGGACTTGCTCACCAGAAATCCTGCCCTCAAACTTAAAGGAAGAACAGACTCTTCCAGAGGGTGAAATTGCCAACACTTCCCACTAGCACCACATTGTAGGTGGAGGTTAAACTGCAACCTGATTGCTGATTTTGGGCCAACAGCAGGTGGTCATTGCAAGTAGGAGCTGTATTGCTGTAGGAAGGCTCTGCATCCCCACACAAATTTCTGTCTCATAGACTGAACTTTTGAGTAGCAACAGAGGACCCAAATAAGAACTCAACAAATTTAACCAGTGGTGATGCCACAAAACTCAAGAAATCTCAGTGTCTAAATCAAGATCCAGGTTTACTTAGTGCAAATCAGTACCCTACACAAGCCCATCCTTGCAGGGAAACCTATCCACAGAAACACAAATAAATGCCAAACAGAACAAAGACACAGAGAAATAGACATGAACTGATGAATCCAACCAAAAACCCATGGGAAAATCTGAATACAACGGATACGTGCAAACTACCTGAGGATGAATTTAGGGCAACAGTGATAAGTATATTCATGGAAATCAAGAAAACAATAGAGGAAGAAAGAGAACAACAAAAAAGAGAGAAGAAATGAAGCAGTTCAAAATAGATGTCAAAGAAATAAAGAACACAATAGCTGACCTAAATAATTCAATAAAAAGACTCAAGAATAGGATTATGAAGTCTCCAATGGAATCGGTGAGCTAGATGATAGGGCAGAGGAATGCATTCAAGAAAACCGGCAAAGAGATAAAAGAATGCAAAGAAATGAAACAGCATTTGAGACCTATGGGATAATATCAAAAGAAAAATGGTCACATTATAGGGGTCCCAGAAGAAGAAGAGAGAGAAAAGGGGACAAAAACAGTATTTTAAGAAACAATAACTGAAAAATGTCCTTAACCTGAAGAATGAAACAAGCCTCCAGACCCAGGAAGTTCAAAAAGTTTCTAATAAAAGAAACCTAAGCAGACTTACACCTAGACACATTGTCATCAGAATGTCAAAAACGCAAGATAAAGAAGGAATCTTAAAAGCATCCAGAGAAAAATGAGTCACATACAAAGGAGTCCCCATAAAATTGTCAGTGGATTTTTCAACTGAATCACTACAGGCTAGGAGGGAATGGCATGATATATTCAAAAGGCTTAAAGAAAGGTATTTTCAATCTAGTATACTATGCTCTGAGAGATTATTTAGAATTGAAAGAATGATAAAAAGCATTCCAATAAGCAAAAGTTAAAAGAAATTATCAACATAAAACCAGCTCCACAAAAAGTATTAAAAGATGCTGTATAAAGTGTAAAGAAACTCCATTTATAAACAGTAAGATAGCAAACATATGTGAGTGAGTCTATTTCTGGTGATTCAGTTCTATTCCACATATCTGTATATCAGTTTTCATTATAGTACCATACAGTTTTGATCACTATCACTTTGTAGAATAGCTCAAGATCTGGGAGTGTGATACCTCATTTTGTTCATTCCTCATGAGCACTTTGGTTATTCAGGGTCTTTTGCTATTCCATACAATTTTTTTCTATTTATTTGAAAATTGCTAGTAAGATTTTGATGGGGATTGCATTAAACCTGCATATTGCTTTAGGTAAGATGGACATTCTAACAATGCTAATTCTTTCCAGCTATGAGCACATGATATCTTTTCATGCTTTCCATGATATCTTCCTCTATTTTCTTTAAAAAAGCTTTATAGTTTTCATATTACAGGTCTTTTCACCACTTTATTAAGCATATTCCAAGGTATTTAATTCTTTTTACTTCTATCATAAAGGGGATCTTTTTAAAAAATCAAAAGACTATACATCTTGAGAATAGAGTAACATGGTTAAGTTTGCTTAAAGTTTGCTTTTTTTATCATTTATATGTACATTCAAAATATAGCAAGCAAACAAATACAAATATGACCATTGCTAATCCAATAGGAAAGAGCTCGTGAGAACTGAGTATGTCTTTTTAAAATTTTAATTCAGTGACTCAGTTTGGTAATTTGAAATCTGCCAAATTGAAATTATTTACATCACAGAAATCAGCAAACAGTACAAGCATAATATGGGCAAGGGAACTAGAGAAGCTCAATATTTAACTTCATATATGGTGATAATTCAATAGCTAATGACCAAAATGGAAACTTTAAAAAAACGGAATTATTTAGAAGAAAAGTTCAGCTAAAAGAAATAAAAGTGGCTGCCTCTAGAGAAGAATAAGAGAAAAATAATAAAAGAAGAAGAAAATTCTTCTCTAGAAGAACAAATCAAATTTAAAAATAAAAAATAGTAAATTCTGAAAGACAGTAATAGTTAAAGGGTGCAACCTGGTGACTCAGGCATTAGGTGGGCATCTGGGGCACAGACTGCATAAAGCCAAGGGATCCGGGTTCATGACCCAGGGCCGGAGGTGGAAGGGAACAGTCAGAAATAAACCAATAGATTTTTTTAAAAGAAAGGTACAGGCAGGAATGAGCATGAATAGGTATGCAGGCAGGAAGAGAGAGGAAGAACAAACGCTTTATCTTATTTCAATTTTAATTGTTCACACAACTAAAAGTTGTTTCACCCTTTCACCTGGTTTAGACTGGTCACAGTCCACACACATCCCAAGGTCCCTGGCTCGAGCCCAGGGGTATATGGCCTTTGCTTTTGAGGCAATTGACTCAGCTACTTCTCAACCAGGATGCGCCAAGCCAATAATTTTTTTAAATGTTTCTTCCTCTTCTCTCTCTTTCCCTCCTTTCTTTCCTTCCTTCGCTTCCTTCCTTCCTTCCTGCTTTCCTGCCTGCCTTCATTTCTTTCTCTTAAAAAATAATAAAAATTAAAATAATTTAAGTTAGGGAACAAAATTAGAGAATTACTACAATGACTAACATGGTTAAGAAGATGGAAGGGAAAAAGAAAGGATGAAAGGAATTTTTCTAAAAGTGAGAGCAGAGCCTCTGAATTGCTAGATCTCATTGAATGCCTACAGAATAACAAATTGGGGGTAAAAAGCTGCAGACAAAGGAATGTTCAAAACCTGGATATGAAAAGGAAATCCAAAAAAACATATCTCAAACTATGATGACTCAAAATGACATCAGACTACTTAAAGGTCATAGTGAAAACAACCCCTCAAAATAGAGAAATATCTTTTAAATCCCAAAAGAAAATTGTTTCCAACCTAGACTTTTATACCCCATCAAGTTATCACTCAGGTGTGCAAGTAACGATTTTCAGGCAAAAATAAAAACTCAAGAAATGTCATTTCCATATGCCAAAAAAAAAAAACCTTTGGGGGAAGAAAAGATGTCCTTCAGATAAATAAGAAAATAAACAAAAAAATAAGACTGGTGATCCAGGAAACAGGAGAGTCACACAGAGACATGGAGGAAATCTCCAGACTGATGGCAAAGGGAAGACTCCAGGACAATGATTCGTCGCCACATGCTATTCTCCCATCCAGAGGAGAATGCATATGGGCTGGTTTTGACCAATAGCGTGGGAGTGATTCTGTCCTACTCCAGGGGCCTTGCCCTTAGAGGTCTGGAAACTGCTGTCTCACTCTTTTGGAGCCCTGAGTCAAGAAGTTTGACTAACCAGCTGGCGAGAGAAGCCCAGCCCCAACTTGCCATTCCACATTTTTTGAATCAGAGGCAACATCTGTGGAAGAAAGTTCTCCCAAGTTAGTCTGACAGGCGTTCCATGGGTAAAAATTCAAACATGACCTTACAAACAAAGATCACCAAGCAAGCAAGAAGGCAAACCCACTGAATGAAAATCAGAAGAAATAACATATTTAAACAGCACTCCTATCACCACCCTCCATTAAGACAGCAGATGTTGCAAATGTCAAATGGAAAATACAGAATGGTTGTGTAGAACATTTACAGAGACAAATAATATAATTATAAGGAAAAACATACAACCAGAAATCATCAGGATTGTACAAATTGAGAAAAATAAAACATAGAGAAATGCAAAGCATAACTTGGAAGAACATATAATGGAGAGAGCTAAAATAGTTATGAAAAGTATTTGTAAACTGTGAAAAAAAATCTCAGTGATGAGCTAATCAGTATATTAGATACTGTTGAAAGTAGGATTAAACTGAGAGATATATTCCAAGAATTTATCGAGAATGCACCAAAGAGAGACAAGGAAGGGAAAAAAAATAGACATGCATTATAAAAGAATGAGAAAGTTTGCCATTCATCTAATCGGTGTTCCCAAAAGGGCAAAGAAAACTGCAGAGAATAAAGTAGTAACATTTAAAGAGGTCATGACTAAGAAATTTCAGAATGGATGACAAGCTTTAACACACAGGTCTAGGAAGCAGAACATATGCCACATACGATCAAGAAAAATTCATACCTTGTCACATCGTAGTGATTCTGTTGAATATCAAATGTAAATAAATGACCTGGAACACAGAAAGAAAAAGACAGATGACCTACAAAGGAACGATAATTAGAGCAGCAGCAACAGATTCCACAACGATAGAAGACGGAAGCCAGTGGAATCACGTCTACAAAAAGATTTTAAAAATGTTATTATGCACTTAAAATTACTTACTCAGTAAAACTCAGTAATGAGGGGGAATAGTAATCTTTATAAGAAACAAGCACGAGAGAAATTTACCTTCTCTAAAGAATCTATAAAGTTTTCAGTTTAAAAAGTAGAAAAATGATTCCAGTAAAAAGAGACAGAGATACAGAAAGGAAACCCACCCCGTGGCTTAGTGAGTAAATTCATTGGGTGTAGTTCACATACATCCTAAGGACACGGGTTCATAACCCAGGGCTGGGGGGACAATCAAGATGAACAACTGAATAAATATAAATAAATGCTTCTTCCTCCTCTTCTTCCTCCCTGTCTGTCCACTCACCATCATTACTGCCTGTACCTTTCCTTTAAAATAATTATTTTAAGCATTCATGTGTTTGCTACTCAGCAAAGATAGAACAAGAACAAAATTAGATTGCATCAACTAAAAATGGGAGAATTTATCAGATTAATTTAAATAAAGACAGCACAAATTTGAAAATAAATGTCAGACCATATGATATTTAAGGTAAAATAAACTGTTAATAAATGTCCTGTGTATATGTGTATGTGTATATATGCAGATATATGGATATAGATATAACATCTATATCTATCTCTCTATATCTATATATAATATATACAGTTGTCCCCGCTATATGTCTGTGGGGGATTCAGGGATACATCCCAAGACCCCCATGGATACCTGAAACCATGAATAGTACGGAATCCTGTATAATATAGACTGCTTTTTCCTATACATGCATACATATGATAAAATGTAATTTATGGCTAAGGCACAGTAAGAGATTAACAATAAAAATATAATAAAATAGAACAATTATAACAATAAACTATCATAAAATTATGTGATCTTCCTCTCAAAATTCAGGTGTTATTTTTGGGTTGCAGTTGGCACTGGGTAGCAAACAGGAGAAAATAAAAACCTGGATAAGAGGGGAGGGGGATACAGGATTCAACTATGATATATATTCAGTAAAAATATTTGTGTATACATTCAGTGTAAAGTACATTTAATCATGCACAAATAACAGTAACGAACCTTTATGGGTTAAATAACACAGCTCAAAAAATACGCAGTCAGACTTCAGGAAAAGATGATGGAATATGACTCGATCACAATTCCTTCACTTCATACCTAACAAAGTGAACAAGAAACATTAAAAAAAACAGTAGGCGAGAAGAGCGTTCTAGCTATGAAGCGCAGTTCCAAGAAAGGTAGCAGGCCCGACTTAGCACGAGAGACAGGCAAGGAGAACGGCCGGGGTAGGAAGGAACCACGCACACAGTGCAGTCCAGCAGAGCTCAGGCTATTTACAAAATTAGGAACTTCCACAGCTAGAGGATGAAACCAGCTCTGTCTCCTTGTCTTTCCCTTCTTCTGGCTAGAAGGTGATGAAAATGGCTTCAAGGTAGAAGCCAGTTAAGGAGGGGATGAGACCTGTGACCCAAGAAAAGTTCTCCAGGCTCCCACAGAATTGGGAGTCTTGCCCATAATGACTTTCTTCCATTAGAATGGGATATACTCTTTGAGGGGAGGAAGGATTCAAAGTCTGTGATCTAAAATTCAACCATTTTCATTAAGAAAATGTATTTTTTGATGCGCTATGGTGGCTTAGTGGTTTAAATTGGTCACAGTTCGCACACATCCCAAGGTCCCTGGTTCCAGACCCAGGGCCAGAGAAACCATCCATGATGAACTGAATAAAATAAGTGAAGTGCTTCTTCCTCCTCTCTCTCCTCTTTCCTGCTTGCTCACGCCTTACTTCACTCCTGCCTATACTTTTCCTCAAAATGAAAAAAAAAAGCATTTTTAGTAATTCCAATGTTAGAGAAGTATTTCTAACACATCTGATGTTAGCGTTAACTATTGATGGGTGGTTAAGATTTGGAATTATTTGTCACCGTTATACTTGAATGATTGTTTAGATTCTTTGAAAGAATCATGCATCCTTAGACAGGCAAGATCCCAGGTGTGCATCAACAGAGAACACACAGAGGACTGACTTCATCGGGCACTGTTCTAAACTGTGTATGTTCTAGCTTGACTCCTATGACGTTGCCAATATTTGGCTATTCTTGACCTCTCAAGACAGCAATTTCAGGTGATTCCATTTATATTCACTCTCTTAATCCCTGAATAGCCTTAAGATAGAGAATCAAAACTGCTGGAAAGACAAAGGTCACCCCTCCCAACAGCGCCCCAGCCCCCAAAGACACAGGTCAGGGGTCACACAGACAGAAGGCAGCACCGACCTTCAACCTGAGTGTGAAAGAGGAACACGTGGCCTTCCTCTCAGTTTATCCCCTGAACGAAGCCGGCTTTCCAGGAGGTAAGGTTCTCAGAGCTTCAGTTTGAGTTACACAGCAGACAGCAGAAGCCATTCCCAGGGGAGCCCCCCATTCCTGCCTACCCCACTGGCACAAAAGCAGGACACGCTGGACTGTTTCATGTTTATTTTCAGAAAGTGATGAAGACAAAAGAAATACATCCAGACACCACTATCTGTACAATAAATAGCCTCCCACATTCCAAAAAACAAAATGTTTAAAAATAAAATAAAATAAAGGACACAGGTGGGTGCAGACCCTGCTTTTTGAGATGTGCACCCCCACCCCCAGCCCCTTCCTTGGACCCCACTGTCTGAGCCAGTGAGGCCCAGGCCAGCTGCCCAAAGTCACCTGAGACCTTCCCTACCCCTGCTGACTGACTGATAAAGTCCACATAGCTTTATTTTTAGATCAGGGATTAACACACGCAATCAAAAATGTTGAAAGTTACTCTACAAAGGAGACCCAAGTCTCCCAGTTCCCCACCTGCCCTCCTTGCCCCCCACCCCAGAGAGAGGAAGCGCCTTCGTGTCCACGATCGTCTTGTTCGTTTTCTCGTCTCCGTCTGGGAACCCACAGCCGCACCAGGTAGACGATGGTCATTAGGGCAAAAGAAGGGGCAGGGACATCTGTCAGGTTTCATCACAGGTCAGGAAGCAGCAAGTGGACCCTGGAGTCCTTCCTGTCCCTCCTCTTCCCCAGGCAACAGCGAAAGGAGAAGGGACAGAGGTAGCTGGGAGCCTCACACCCTGAGTCTGCTGTTGAAGTAACTGCTGTCTTCTAACCTAATAACACTGTTCCAGTTCCTTCTACCTCGAGACCTGCTCAGTTGGGAAAATAGTTATAAAACTGGCCTTCTGTTTCCTTATCAAAAGGAGAAGGGGCCCCAGCCGGAGAAGAACTGTCGCCACTGGAAGGATAAGGGGACACACGCCTCCTCTTAGAGTCTCCTTCGCCCAGTCCTGAGTCACTGGACTCTGGCCGGATGGGGGTGATCTCAGTCCACACGGAGGGGGAGCCCTGGTCTTCCGGCCCCCGCCCCTCTGAAGCTCCAGGGCCAGGCTCCATGGGCAGAGTCCTCATGGGGCGGAACCAGCTGGTCGGTCCCATCTTGGGAGGGTACTGGGGGGCCAGGGGCCAGCCAGCTCCAGGCGCCAGGACCTCCTGGCCTCGGTAGTAGGACACGGTGGGCCCGGGCGCGGAGGGCAGGAATGTCGGCTTCATGCTGACTGCGCGAAACTCGGCCTCATAGCTGTGGTCCCGAGGGGCTCCCAGCCAGTAAGGCTGCGGAGGCACATCCTTGGCCTGGCCAGGAAGGTCAGGGTAGAAGCGGCTGGGAACGGGATACTGGTTGTGTAGGAGCGGAGAGTAGTGGTCTCCAGCAAGCAATTGACAGTTGGGTCCAGGTGGGGAGGGGACGCTGGTGTCAACGGATGCATACATGCTAAAAATTAGGAGGCAAAAAGATGAGAGTCACAATCACCTGTGAGCCCACTCGTGGCACGACCCTCCCCTGACACCCTTCCCTTGGCTGCCAGCCCTCCAGTACCGCCCCGCCAGAGGGGCTGAGGGAGGCCATGCTGAGTTACAGGGATCAAGAGGAGGCCCCTGCAGAGGTGAGTGGAACCTGGGGGCACTTACGACTCAAAGTTCTCCCGGAATCCTTTGGCAAAAGGGTTATTATCGATCTTCAGCTGAGTAATCTAGAGAGAGGGGGACCAGTCACCTAAGTCCCGAGTCAGGGGCTAGACCCCCCAAGCCCCTCCGGCTCGGCCACACGCCCCTCACCTCGGCGTTCTGGTAGGCCGTCACGGCAATGAACTGGGTCTCTTGGAAAGTGAAGATATGCGTGTTTGCAGCGGTGCAGGCCACCTCTGGCTCGTCATCATTCACCTCGACGATGTGCAGCCGGGGCTGGTACTTATGGAGAGACTGGAGCACAATCATCTGGAAGAGAGAACGAGATGGCTGTGGCGGTGGGGGGAGGCAGCAATGGGGAGGGTCCCCACACCCCAGCAATGGCTGGCCCGATGTCCAGACTAGAAAGGAGCCTGAGGTCGCCATGTCCAGTCCTCAGCCTCTTAGGACATTGATGCCAACTACTCTTGCCCCACTTCCCCAGCTGGCCACGGTGACCAAGCATAGCACCAACGGGGCTATTCAAGCACCTGGGCACTGTGAAGAGGATTGTTCAACTTAGAGACGCTGCCTCCATGCCCTGGTGCCACTAGCACTGACGCAGTGCCCAGCAGGGATGACACATCCCCAGGCTGATGTTGTCACCTGTGCTGGCCTAAGTGTGACCCTCAACTGCCCATGAGGCTCAGCTCCCTCCCACCCCGGTTTTCCTCCCAGCTGGGTGGAAAAGAACCAGACAGAGAGAAAGAAAAGTGACTCTTCCATAACAGAATCCGCCTGCAGGATCCCCTGTGGCCTCCAGGACTTGGGGGGGAAAGGGGCAGGGGAGTCCCAGGGGAGGGTCCCACCTGGGTCACGTTGTTGGAGGCCCCCTTGTTGTTGGTGAGCTTCAGTTTCCCGAATGAAACTTCCTGGCGCATCCAGTGGGCCCCAGTGTTGGGGGAGTCGGGGTGGACGTAGAGGCGGTTCCCTGTGGACAGGTAACTGTTTGGCATGCAGCCCCAGGGGACCAGACCCCTGATGACATGGGGGGGTCTTTGCCTCTTCTGAGGGGGCAGCACGAAGGATACAGTGAGGACTGGCTGCAGCTGGGCGGAGGGAGCTGCGGGTAGAGGACCGAGCGGAAGATAGGCTAGAGCAACGCAGAAGTGAGGGATCAGGAGACGGGACGGGATGAGTGGGATGGAGTGGGGTGGGGTGAGAGGGGCCAGTCCACCCTAGCAGGTGAGGAAGGGGCGGGAGCTTGGGGGTTCCACCTGGATCCACCAGGTGGCGCCACTCTTGGAGGAAAAGTGTGCCCCCGGGGGACACGTACCTGGCATGCTGCCCTCGGCCTTGCCGCACTGCACCCACTTGCCGCTCTGGTACCGCCAGTGGTGCTGGTCCACCAAGACCACATCCACGAACATCCGGTAATGGCTGGTGGGCTCCAGCCCGGCCACCGTAAAGGACAGGAACGGGAACATCCGCCTGCAGGGCAGAGACTCACCGATAGCCAGGAGCCCCCATCTCCACAGCAGCCCCCCGTGCCAAGGACATTGGTGTGCGCAGGAGTCGGCTCCAGGCCTCACGGGCGCCAACAGGAAGCGTCCCGGAAGTTCGCCAGCCAGCTGCTCGGCGCAGCCATAATTGGCCACGAAATTACAGAAACTAACAATTAAACATATTAAAAGCCTGGGTAATAAATACTCAAGAGCATCACTTCCCAACTTTTTTTTTTTTTCAGCTATATTTTACTATGGGCTCTGCTTTTGCAGTTTTCTGCATCTACTGCGCCTCCAGGATGGAAATACTAGCTACTATGCGCACCTGCGCGTCTCTTCCCAACTCCAGCTCTGTGAAAGCAGACAGTAGCCTCAAATCAACCATCGTAGGAGTGTTTACGCCACTGAAATCAGTCAATACCATGAGTCAGAGCTCTGTAAAACACTCTTTTCAGAGGGTCAATTGCTAGATATTTTTTCTGTACACGACTGTCTTTCGCTTGCTTCCTAGTGGGGAGCAAAACTACTAGCCAGTTCCCTAAAGGTAGTTTCTCGTAGGCCTTCATGCCTCAGTCGACAAAGCCCTGGTCTGGCCTTAGCTCCTACCATCTTTCCCACCGGGGGTCTCACGGTGCTCACACACTCCCAGGCCCTGGCACTTGCCCAGGCCCCATAGTGTGGGCCTGGGGTCTCCAGGGTGACCAGTCCCAGGTCTGGGCCTTCCGAGGTGTAGATAAAGGCCTTGGGGAAGAGGCAGCTTCCCATGCAGCTGAGCAGAGTTCCCAGGAAAAGTGGAGGGAGTTGGGGTTAGGAATGCCGCATTATCCCCCACCTGTCAGAATAATGTGTTCAAAGACAGCACTCTCATACCACAGCCAGCTCCTGCGTCACCGCCTCCGTCACTGCCATCACCAGAACCAACACCTCCACATCAGCACCATCACTGCAGCCAACGCTTCTGTCACCAGCCCCACCACCACTCTTACCGTAACTACAATTACCCTTCCACCTTCACGACCACCAGCACCACCATGACCATAACCACATCTCCACCAGCACCGGGAGGGTGGCATCACCGTGGCAACCAGCACCTCCAGCAGCGCCAGTACCGCTCCACGCCAGAGGCGGCGCCCCCTCTCTTTCACCTTCAGAATGGACAGCAGAATTTTCTGGGTTGCAGAATTAAGCCCTCAACAGAATTGCTTTTCATTCCTACACACTCCTGCTCTCCTCCTCCAAGAAGTCCTGGGAGGGTAGGAACACGGGTACTGGTCTGTGGGTCGGGAATCCTGGGGAAGGGAGAGCTCCAGGAGCTTGGGATGCTTGGAGTGAGTCTGAGTCCCCAGAAAGTCCCAGATAAGCCCACTGATAACCTTGAGAAGGCTCCCAGAAGGAATACTGTTACACCCCTGTCTTCCCCAGACTTTCCTGAGCTGAGTGAAAGACTTACTGGCTGTGTGACCTTGGATAAGTTAACTCCCAAATCAAACCTCAGCTTCTTTATCCATAAATGGAGAAAATAACTCATTCGTTTTTTTCCTATGACTACTATGAGGAAGTTCTAGAAACATGAATCTCAGCTCATCTTCTGTCCTGTTCCATCTTCTCCCAGTTGTCGAAGCCCTCTGGCCTGGCTGGAGGACCTTGAGCAAGAGTCCAGAACTCTGATTCTAGACCCTGGGTCCCAGGGACTCAGCAGGCCAGTCGATTTCAGAAGTCAAATGTGAGATACAATGAAGGGTGGGAGAATATTTCAACCCAATTCTACCACCAACTCATCCTATGATGGTGTCAGGTCACGCACACAGTTCCTGTATTAGACCCAGCTCCTATCCAAACTTGCGGGATAAAGGAAAAGAAAGAAAGGGACACGTGCATTGACCCTCCCTCTAATTGTGCAGCATCCAGCTCATCAGATTCGTCCTTTGAGACCTAAAATGCTATTTCCAATTTATACTTGAACAAACTGAGCCTTGGAGAGGTCTGGTTTCTCTCCTCCCAGGCAGCTTGTGTCTCAGGGATCAGGAAATGGACAAGATACAGGAGGAGGATAGGAAAAGGGAAAGGAGAAGACAGGTCTGAACTTCTGAACCTCTGAACCCTGAAGGTCTAGAATCACTGTCAAATGGAATCTCCAAATAGCCTCTGATTTACATGGCCCTTTGTTGGGAAGAAATAGAGAGAAGACAGACCTGGTACCAAAGTGAGGACCCTCCCCCACCTCAAAGATCACTTTTGCCCTTAGAGATCAGTCCCCAAATTCCTAGGCTGACTCTAAGGACCAACCTGCCTTAAAATGATTTTTAGGGTCATCAATTCTCCCTCCCCATCTAAAATGCCTGAGACAAGTTCCCTTCATCCTCCTCCAGTACTAATTAAAAGGAGATAGGTTTGGTCAGTAACGTTGGCAAAATATTAAAAGATGGGTAATAACTGATGCTGATAAGCTGATGGGAAAATGGGTTGTACATTCCAGGTGAGGGTGTCAAGTAGTGCTCTTCCTATGAAAATGCAACATTCAAGTGGACATTAACCACCATCTCCCACCACGCTCAGACCCGCAGAAACAGACAGTTGAACAGAAAACAAAGCTACATTCAGCTCCACCGAGAGAAATGAAGCCTGTCAGCCCTAAATAAATAAATAAATAAAGCTAAAACAAAATTTTGTTCTGTTAAATTTTACGAAGTTTTGCAAGTTGGAAATATGGAGAAAGGAAAACCCACTTGGCAACGAGACCAGTGATCGAGGATTGTGTGGGACTGAAATTGTTTTATCAACCCCTAACTTCACACACACTACAAATTGAGCTAGTTAACAACAAAGCGGCCCAAAGTTATCTTAATTATAATGATCAACTAATCACACCCAGAAAAGTGGGGATTGCCAGCAACGAATGCACACCCACACGCCCACGCTCACGGAGACTCCAGCCTCTCTTCCTCGACTGAGAACGTCTACCACCCACTGGGACAGGCTCACCCACACATTCACAACACACTGTCGCACAGAAACACAATGTAAGGCCCGTGTGGGCTCTGTCAGACACCCCAAGTCTCTCTAAACACATAAATGTGGACTCTGAACATCGCCAGTTGGCCAAGCCGTCATTTTGCCCTTGATTTCCCCTCACAGCCCCTTTTGAATTGCCTGAATCAGTCTCTGGAGCTGGGGATCACCTCCCATCCCAATTCCCACCTCATTCCTGCCATTTGGAAGAGAGCATGAGTGTGTCCATATTGACTGGGTGGGTTTAGGGTGGGTGGGAGAGGAGGAGCTTGAGAGATAATGAGTCAGTACAAGGCAAAGGGCCGTGGGTGGGTCTGGGGTGGAAGAAGTTTTCTAAAAGGAAGAAGGCTGTGGGTGATGTGGTGGTGACTGGCGGGTCACTGGAACTCACAGAGGGACAGGCCAGCCCGCCAAAGCAGGACAGAAAGGGAGCGGTTCTTGGAGCCCAAATCTTGTTTATCACAAGCCTAGTGGGAGGAAATGGCGGTCAACTTCCCAGATCACTGGAGCCCAAGCTAAGAGGGGTGATTTAGGGCTGATGGGACAGAATCGGGGGTGAGTGTCCTCTGTCCCCTCTGCCTCAGCAGAGCTGAGGCCTGATCCTTGCGGAAGCATCGAAGGAAATGGTGAGAGCCCACTGACCCTTCCCATAGATTGCTCAAAGCAGTCTCTCAGGATGAAGGGGAAGCGTGAGGACTGTAGCACACACAGTGAAAAAAAAGAAATTTAATGCTACTTAGGAACTTTTTCATGCTTTTAATTATATTGTGTTTGTTTTTGAAAAGCTATATATCTCTATCTAAAGATACAGATAGAGATAGAGTTTGTTTTTGTTTTTGTTTTGGCATGCCCTGGTGGAGTAACAGTTAGGTTCATCACCCCTTGCTGAATAAAATTCATGTACATCCCAACTAAAATAAAATTTAAAAAATAAAATAAAATGCTTCCTCCTTGTCTCTCTTCTTGCCTGCTGGCCAACCTGCCTTCATTCCTATTGCACTGTTCCTTAAAAAAATTTTTTTTTAAGTCATCTTTAGGCACGCCCTGGTGGAGCAGCGGTTAGGTCATTCACCTCCAGAAGAGCAAGTCGCGTACTCCTGAGTTCAAGTTCTGGGCCTGGGGGGAAACAACCAGTATGAACAGCTAAATAAAACTAAAATAAAAGATGCTTCTCCCTCTCTCTTCCTGCCTGTCTGCTGACTCACCTTCGTTCCTCCCTGCACCTTTCCTTTAAGAAAAACAAAACAAAACATTTTTCGAGGTGTGTAGAGAAATATTTAAGGATGAAATTCTATCAGACCTAAGACTGATTACTAATGACCTACTCTCTCACAAACACAGTGAAGATTGGAGGCGAGAGTGAGCGAAGGAAAGAAGAAACAAGATTGGAGCAGGGTTTGATAACTGTTGACGTTGGGAGCTGGGCAGATGAAGGTTCATTCCGTTTTTCTCTTTCATATATACTGAAATATTTTATAATAAAAGAAAGTAACTATATAGGTCTAAAGGGAGACAACAAAACTTGCTCAAAGGTAATGGGGCAGACTGTAAAGGAAAGAAGTGGACCAAGGGGCAGAGATGGCAACTCTGACGCAGCGACTCACCCTCTGGGACACCTCACCAAACAGCCCCCCACACCACCACATCCCTGATGCTCTGGCTCTGTGTACCTTCTCCCTAGAGGCAAGAGGAGCAGGGGCTTGGCAGCAGGCTGTGAAGGAACCCTGGCCAGGTCTCAAACCTGTCACATGACAGTGGAGGTCGGCTATGTGACAAAGTGAAGGTACTGTGCCTCAGTGCTCTCAGCTGTAAAATGGGCACACTGCGGGGCCTACCTCTGCTCCAGTGAAATAATGGAGCGAAAGTGCCCTGAAGGCTTCCAGACCTCTAGACAGCATGGGCAGCACCTTCACTTCTGGTCATGGGGGCTGGAGAAAGAAATTTGGGCGATACCATCTGGGTTCGGAGAGCAGTTCTGCCAGCAACAGAGGTGCTATGCAACCTCAGAAGGGTGTCCTGCTGTCCCTGGGCCTGTTTCCCCGTCTGTGCAGGGAGGGGACTGGACAATATCTTCTGGGTCCCCTGCAATGACTTCCTGTAACACGCAAGGGGACTGGAAGTCTGGGTTCTGCTGGGGTGTACCCAGAAGGGACTGGACTTGCGGGGAGCAGAGAAGGATCGGCAGCCAGTGCCATAGAAGAAAATGCCAGCTTTCCTGGGTTTATCCCAGGGAAACAGGAATTGCTCAGGTACTTGAAATCATCTGTGGTGAGGGGTCAGGTCAGGTCCCTCAATCCCAGGCCATCCCACAGAAATCATCAGCGGGGAAGAACAGATGTTGCAGCAGTCCCGGCACAGCGTCTCCTCTCTCCCTCCCCAAGCCCCACACAAGGATTCGCTCAATTCCTCTTGGGTCTGCTGACACCACAGCCCTTGCACACCACACCGAGGTCCCCACTGGTCCTTGCACACATGGTCACCATGGGACAGGGTGGGCACAGACTCTCATGTACCAGGCAGAGCCCGGGCCCACTCAGTGTTGCTTACTAAATAAGTACCACACGAGTTGTAAGTTTCTCTTTCTTTCCCCACCAAGGAGGCTCTCCCCGGAAGCAGCAGACTCAGCCTTAAACCCTGTCCCCAGCTCAGGGTTCCCTAAGCCGTGGAGCCATGAGTCTCGCCTCCCAAACTTCTCCAGGCTGGACTGGGTAATATCTGTACAGGGATGTGGGTGGACTTTCAGGGAGACAGATCTCAAAAGGTGCAGAGTGTGGAGCTGAGACCCATGGGTCAGCTTCACCTGTTCAGGCCCACGGGCATTTGTGCGCTGGGGCAGAGGCCTGTGCCTGTAAGGGATCTGTGGCCACCTCACAACATGACCCCCCCCAATACACACATACACACACACACACACACACACACACACATGCACACACACACACATGCACACACACCCCAGACATATGATCTCCAAGTACTACCGGAAAGAAAACTTGGCGGCTGCTTCTCCATGTCACCAAATCCCAGTCTTACTGTCCCTCCTCCCAAGCTGACCTGTGTAAGGCAGCAAAAGGGTTGGGACAGGCAGGCACAGGGGCTGGGAGATGAGGGCTGGGTTACTGTCCCCACACTGAAAGACTCTGCCCTCCAATCCATTTCCCCCACCAAGAGGCTTAAAAAAGGTCCTGCCCTGTCAGACCAAAACACATGACTCCTCTCTGCCCACTATGACCATGAGGTCCAGAGGGGGTCAGGCCAATCCTGAAGGGCCACCATAGGGGCCCTCCCTTAAAACATCCCTGTCCCTCTGGATTCTCTGCCCAGAGCTTTCCTGTCTTCACTAAAAGTCCTCCCCCTGCAAAATAAAAAAAAAAAAAAAAAAGTTTAAGCCGAATGTGAGGGACCCGGAGACACTAGTAAAATCTAGACAGAAAAAAAAAGTCCCTCGTCAGGAGGAGCAGGACGACGCCCCCATCCGCTCCGTGGGCCGGTGCGTCCCGGCCGGCCGCCGCGCCTCACTCACCGGCCCTGCTTGGTGATGATCATCTCCGTCTGGTGCTGATTGAACTTGGACCACAACAGGTGGTTGTTGAGCGCCACTCTCAACTTCCCCGACACCTCCAGCCCCGCCGGCAGCGCGTAGTCCTCGCGCGGCCCCGGGTAGAGCCCGGCGCGCGGGTCCGGGACCGCGTAGCTGTCCCCCGGCTGGTAGCCCTCGGCCGGCAGCGTCGGCGGGAAGGGCTCGCCCGTCCCGGGGAAGCCGGTGGCCTGGGGCCGGGGCGGGTAAGCGTAGGCTCCGAGGAAGCGGCCAGGCGGGGCGGGCACCAGAGCGCCCCCAGCGTAGGGCGCTCCCAGGCCGGCGCCCCCGCGACGTTCGTCCAGAGCGCCCGGCTCCGCGTAGAAGTAGCGGTTTTGCGGGTCGGCGCCGGGCGCCCGGCCCTCGTCGCTCGCCGGCATCTGCTCGGTGCCCGTCAGCATTGTCTCCTCAGCCCGGCTCCACGATGCCCATCCGGGGCGGCCTGGCACCTTCCAGCAGCCGTCGAGGACCGGGCCCTCTCCGCGCGGGGACAGGCGACAGGATCCGGTGGGCTGAGCGGCAGGGGGCAGGGCGGTGCCCGGGAGGCAGGGACCCCGCGGAGACGCCGGGGTCCTGCGTCCGCGTTTGGCGGACGCGCGGCAGCTCCCAGGCTCCCTCTCCAGCAGGCCACTGTCTCTAGCGTCGCGGCGCCTTTGCTGTGGCTTTATGAAGCTCTCGGCTCCCCCCACCACTCCGCCACCTCGGCCCCGCCCCGCCTCACCCCGCCCCCTCGTGGCTAATACTACGCGGCCGGCGGCACTGGAGGGCCCCCCAAGGTGGAGAGGAGTGAGTCCCTGTGCGCGCCTCCTAGTTCGCACTTGGACTGCCTTCTGGGACAGTCAACCCGTCCACCTGAAACGCCGGCCTATTTCTTTCCTCTGGACCCTCGTGGAAACCGCAACCATCCTTGAAGGCACAGCCCAAAGGCCTCCTCCTACGAGAAGCCCTCCATGATGGCCCACGTGGGACTCACGGGGCCTTCTTGCAGCTCTCAGAGCGGACTCAGAGACCTCACGGGCTTGGAATCATTTCGACCACGACGTTCAACAGATACTTATTGAGGCCCACGGTGTGTCCAGGCTCTGTTTTTAAGTGTTTGCGCCAATACTTTCTCCTGGCCAGGGGCCCAGGTAGGTTACGGTGGCTACATCTTGAACTTCCTGACCCAGGGCAGTTCTGGCACCTGCCGGCACCCAGGGAGAGTTCTTGAGAAGGACTGCATCCCAGCAGCCAAGGGTTTTTGAGGCCCTGGGCTGCATGGCCCGCGTGGGCACCGTAGTTATGGGCCTTCCAGCAGCACTAAGCTGCCAGTACTGAGTCTCAGAGCTGGCTCTAGTTGTAACTCAGGGATATGTGACCTGGGCCAGTGACTTCCCTTGCCTGAAAGCCTCAAGCGCCTTCTGGGTAGACTGGGGGAAGTGAAGGGGTCCACGTTTCGAGAGGCTGTGTGCCTTACAGGAGAGGGACACCCGCAGCGCTTTCCAATCCATGATGACACCGGGATGGAGAAAGTGCTGAGCAGGCTAAGGGCTGGCAGACAGGAAGGAAACCCACCTCGTGTTCTGGAGGACTGCCTGGGTGACGGTACTGTGGGGGCTTTTCTCTCTGTTTTCCTTTTCTGTTGACGAATATAGTTATATCCCCTTTATGTTGAAAACAATCCTTCCCACCCCTCCAAATTGAAAAGAGCATACTGGGAGTTTTCCTGTATATGAAGATAAAAACATGCTCCCGTAGAAACTGTAAGTAGTACAAAGAAGTTAAGACAGTAGAAATCACCCCAAATTCCACCCCCCCGTGAGCAGACAGTATTATGATTTCGGTGAACATTCCGCCAGATGCCACTCCTTGCACACTGCCTGTCTCTCTTGTGTGCACGCACGCAAGCCCACACACATGCACACACATGCATACACACACACACACACACACAACTTTATATAAATACCACATGCGCTGCTTTGTCATGTTTTTGTGTTTTGGTTTTTTTTTTTCACTTAAGGTGTCATGGAATTTTTTCATGTCGATATTAAAGATTTATCTTTTTCAGAGTGTTTTGGAAAATATCTGAACATTTCATCTTGTTAAAAGTTAACCTCTCCCCCCGCCCCTCAGTTCTCCCCTGGGGGCTGACCCTGTCTCTGCACCTCTGTCCCAGCCCAACAGGGCATCACCCTGAGGGGCCTATAGGGACTCTCTGCTCTCAACTAGAGCTGAACCAAGAGGCAGGTTGGCAGGTGAAGATGAAGCTGGGGACCCCAGGGGGCCTGCATGACCCAGGGAGGGTGGGAGCAGAGAATCAGAGCACCCCCCGAGGACAGAGACTAGATACATCACAGTGCCCAACCCAGCGCAGGCCTCCTCCCAGCCCTGTGTACGCACATCGCGCCACGCCGCCGTCAGTAAGGTAGGAGCTTTTAGCTGCTCTTGAAGTGGGGCAGCATCCTTGAAAGAGAGGGTGACCTTGAGACCCTTGGCTCCTTCTTAGGGAACATGAGAAATTTCAGTGAGACAACCCTGTATGGCTGATTTCCTTGGGAGGCATGAGACTGCCATGATGATGGCATCTCTTTAGGGGGACATTTTTACTAAGTGCTTGGATGTAGAAGGCCAGGTGGAATCTGTTCTTCCCTCTTTTCTCTTCCTCTTTTCCACACTAATCCTCAGGTCAAGTGATCCATCCCGCTAACAGGAGGGCGTGAATGCCTCCCCAGCTTTCTAGAGAAGGAAGGCTTATGAATCTCGGAATCCGGTAGACATGGGGACATGTCCCTGGAGGAGAAGGGTGGCTGGGGGTAGGCCCTCTCTAACCTGGCGGCTGTGAGAGGGTCTGACAGACTAGCGCATCAGTCTCAGATTCCTCACCCGCCTCCCTCCAGTTTCTTCCACCCAAAAAAGAAAGTGTTTGTGAAAAGCGGGGGCTGAGTGGCCCTGGTGTCACCACTGCCAGTCCCGCCCCTCTGCCAGCTTGGGTGAGAAGAAGAACCCTGGCAGTGACACCTTTTCCTTCTGTTGCCACCTCACTCTCTTCCCAGGCCCCAGGGCTGGAGAGGTGCAAAAGGAGGAACAGGAGACCAGGTCCCCTGGGATCCCCTCACTCCCCAGCCCAGCTCCCCCAGCCCCTCTCACATGCCTGTCAACACTCCGAGCATCCCACAGGCTGGTGGCTTGGAGCAAAGATACACAAGGTGTGTGTCCAGGGTGAGAGATGTGGTCTCCAGCAGACATCAGAAGTGATGACAGGCTGGATGGTAAATATAGACAATGAAACGACATACCTAAGTCACATATCCCACGCATGGAAGGACCAGGGCTGGACCCAGATCTCTTGACTCCTTCCCCAGGGCTCTGCCCAAAGACTGTTTGCCTTCCCATTTTGAGGGAAAACAATAATAATAAATGAGAAGCCAGATGATCATAAGAGTAAAGGTTTAGAAAACAGAAAATTGCCCCTAACCCACCAACCTGAACAGAGTTTTCTTCAACTGTTCTCTGCATGTCTGCAAAGCTCTTGTTCTCATCAAAACTCAAAATACTGTCACACAGCACCTGCCACACCTGCAGACCCCAGGTCCCTGCAGTGTGGACTCCAGGGAACTGCCTCGAGAGATTCTGACTCTCAGGCCTGTGTGAGTCCCCAGAATCTGCATTTCAGAAGACTCCAGGTGAACCTGGACCCCAGGAAGCCCACAATCCCACCCTCAGGCCTCTTCCACTTCGCTCTTCCACCTCCAAGGCATGACTTGTCCTGAGAAAGTCAGTGTGACCCGACCTTGCCGGCTGGACTCCTCCATGTGTTCATGGAGGTTTGGGACTGAGGAGGGCTGCAGGGAGATGATGTTCTTATCAAAGCTTCAGGACTGGACAATTCCTCACCCCAGACTCCAGCAGTCCTGGGACCCTGTCCTTACAATGTGTGGCGGTTGAGCACCCCGGGGATCAGGAAGGCTCTTGAACATCTCATCCTGCAGGTTCAGGCAGGACTGGGAGGCTTGTATGTGGGGGACTTGGGGAGGGGGTGGTTGCTAGTGGAGACTTAGAGCACAGGGGCCCCAGGACCTTGCAATTCTGTCCTCCACCCCACTGGGCACAGCCTGAGAGGCTGCAAGAGGGTCATGAGTGAAGGGTGGGGTCGGGGTGTACACATGTTGGGGATGAGCTGTGGAAGGAAGAGTGAAGTGGGCAGCCTGGGCCACTTTTCTGAAAGACATGCAAAGAGGGACAGGGACTACAGGAAAACCCAGAGCATGACTCAGTGAGAAAGTCTCAGGCTGAGAGGAGGGGATGCAAGAAAGAGGGAGATGGGCCAGTTCTCTCGGCCTACGAGGAGTCTACAGAGGTGGAGAGGCCTGTGGGCACAGGAGGCTGAGGCCGAAGAGGACAGGGTGACTGACTTGGAGTCTCCTTTCCAACCCTTGCTGTCTGGGTGGCCGGTTCAGGTATCTTAACCTGTCTGGTTTCCTTGCAGAGAATGCAGCTAACAGTAACCGGGCCTCGAGTGTGGTGTGAGGTAGTGGAAAGGCAGAGGGGGCTGTGCCCAGGCACGGACAGAGCAGAAGCACAACCGTGCAGAATGGCCCCTCTTTCCTCCCTCCCAAGCTGCCTGCTCTTCACTTTCCTCTCTCTGGCAACCATTGGAGCCCCCGTGAAGGGTCCTCCAAATCCAGCCTCTGGCCGACACACAAAGCTTTGGGTCTAAAGAGAGAACCCCGTCTCCTGACAATGTACATCCCTGAGACTCATGTACTGGGAACTCGGGTCCCAAAGATAAATTAGGCTCAGCCCGTCCCCAGAGAGCCTACGGGTGTAGACGCACAACACACCAGCTTGTGAGCATACGGCAGCCACACATGCACACACACGCTGCACACACAGCCATGCTGGGCAAATCCCTGTGACTGCAGCCCCTTCTCCCATCCGCATCCCACCTTCCTGAGCTCCTGGGGCATCTGACTCTGCCCACCACCCCTCCTGCTCTGGAGCCAGACGGCCAGTTCTGCAGAGAGCAGGGCCGGAACCTTCGGATTAGCAGCCAGGCTGGCAGAAAGGGAGAGATGGCACCTGCAAGTGCCCTCTCCCCGCACGACAGCTGCAGAATTCTGAGTCGCCAGCACCCAGCACCAGGTGGTCAGTGTGGGCTTATCCCAAGGTCAAGTGCCCTGGTTGTCACCCCCGGGCTGGGTCCCCCTTCCCCAGCCCACTGACTATTCCAGGCTGGGCAACCCTTACCCTTTGACCCCAGGCCATGCCTGGGCCCCTTCTGAGGCAGGGTCCCCCTGGGTGGGCAGCCTATCTCAGATCACTCTTCTCTCCTGGTCTCTAACCACTCTCACCCCTGCCCCAGCACTTCCCATAGGCCCCACACCTCCCTGCCACACACACAC
>RJWH01007887.1:0-35763 GCA_004363575.1 Solenodon paradoxus | reverse complement strand
ACAGGAATTTTATCTTGAACCTGTAGGTGGTAGTTGAAAGAATTTGAATGGTAGTGGTTTTATGTTTGTTTGTTTGTAAAGAGGAAGGCAGACAGAAAGGAAGGAAGAGAGAGAAAGAAGAAACATTTTCTATTTACTTAGGGTTTTTTATTGTTACCCCTGGCTGTGATCAGCAGTCCACACTCCAGTCACCAACTTAATGCCTGAGACAACAGGTGCACCAATGGTAGTGTATATTAACAAAATTCAAGCTAGCAGCCATTATAGGGAATGGATGAGAGTGTTGAGTGACTCTTCTCTTTGTAGTGAATAACATAAACTACTGCATTTGCCATTGTTGAAATGTTTCTCTTGGGAACATTTTGAATATTTAAAGATGAAGTATCCATGTACTTTTTCTGGGACAGTAGATGTTATCTAATCTCTTCTCTTAGCAAAATATTCACACTGGTATTTTTAATTCATTAGATAAAAATAAATTTACTAAATAGAGCACTTACAGTCAATAGTCATGAAATGTTAGTCCTCTATTACATATAAATATTATCAACTATGACATACAAGTTAAACACCAAGGTAATTTTGATATGAAGATTTAAGATGGTGTTATGTGTTTCTCATTATATCTTGTGTTATAATTCACCATGAGTCAATATTGTTAACACAGGATAATAAAGTATCTTGTATTCAGGATTTTCAGTATTGGATGAACCGGATGGAAAAGTAACTCTCATCCCAAAACCACTTTATGGCATTAAACTTGGCTTTGCAATTATATCTTTCATTCCTCTTTCCTGAGCATGTATGGTATAATTCTTATATGCTGACTCCACTAGGGCTCAATTTGAGTGATGGCACCATGTGATATGGGTGTGATCTCAGTGGTAGATTTATTTTGAGATGGCAAAGGAATGTTACTTTACCAGAGCCTATGGTAACAGAGAATTGATTTTCTGGCAGTGGAGGAGCTATTGTTTAACAGGCAGTTTAGGATGGAGTATATGGACAATAGAGCAGGAGCCACCTGCTCATGTGGAGGCATATTTGGCAACTAATCACAAAAGAAATTCAATCACATCCCGTTTTGACTATGGTTATATTAATGGTTGCTATGAGCCCATCAGTGTGAGATTTTTTTAAAAGGGAAAATATATATTAGAAAGTGGTAATGATGTTGTAAGACAAAATTTAAAATATACAACTTAGTGATAGTTGAAAGGCATTTGTCAGTATGTGTTTTCTAAGAAAAATAAAGGATGATTTCAATCATATGTGGAATATAGTGAAATTAAACTAACGAACATACAAATCCCAACAAAATTAACAAGACACAGGACTGTGATGGGGGAGGAAAGGAAAATGTGTTGGTAAAGAACACTGGAATTTTGGTGGTGGGTATGGTGTGAAAGATAGACTGAGTTGCAATTTCAGTATCCTATAATGAATGTAGCATTGTGAATAAAATAAACAATAAATATTACTACTGAAAAATTTGTGCTTTGTTTTTCAATGTGATTGCAAAATGTGAAGCATATAAAATAAAATTGTGGCAAGGAAAGATAGTAATTAGTGAGATATATGTAGTTGCCGAAGGTGAATTGAAATAGCCAATTTCAACTGTAATTGAGATAACTGAGAAATAAGAGAAACTAGTAAGCTGGCCTGGGAAATATTTTCCAGTTTAGATTCTCTAAATATCAAAGTTAAATTATAGAGATTAAAATTATGTCCAAATGAGGACAATCTGCTTATGAAAACAGACTAAGGATTAGTCTTCCCCTCAACAATTTCACCCATTCAGGATGTCAGAGGAACTCTTTTTGCATCACCTGGTGCTCTTGGAAGGCAGAAAGGCCTTGGAGACATCCTTGTATAAGTAGCGTACAATCTCTTAAGGAATGAAGGAGAAGAGTAGAAAGGAGAATATGGAGGGAACTATGGCTGCAAATGGTTGAAATAACTAAAAACAGTCAAAAATTATCTTGGCTTTTCATACATGGAGTTCAACAATCATGCCTGCAAACATCAAGTGCTGACCTCTGGATGATAGCATGGCAACTCTTGAGGGCCTATCTGAATGGGCACACATGACATGGGTTATGATACACAGGTACATGTATTCACCATCTGCGGTACAGTGAGAGATGTATGAAGGTGTGGAGTTACTGAAGAATCAATGGTAAGGGGCTAGTATTTGTTTATAGGACAAAAAATGGCTCATTCCTACCATACATTGCCACTTTAACTTCTCTCAGGAATTTCCCTAAAGCAGAAATACACACAAGAACCTGGAATGTCATTCACTGGGCCAGTTTCCAGTAACCCTCAATAAAGAACTTTCTGCATAGCCAGAAAATTGCTAAGTCAGAACTCAAAGACATGATCTTTTCATTAAATCACATTTCCCAGTAGATTACAGAATACAGATTATTATAGAATAATCTGTGATTTTTTAATAAGTAGTAACCAATACATAATAGCATTAACATGTTAAATACCAAGAAAAATTGGTAAAGTGTAGCACAGATACAACGAATGAATATAATAAAGTATTACTTGTTTCTCTTGGACATAATTGCTGGAGCTGATAAGAAAAGACAGGGATCAAAAAGGGCAGAAGTAATTAAGAAAGGTGATGGAACTGGCGGTAACTTCTTGAGAAGGGAGTATCACGTGCAGATAGGATGTTGGACAAGGCTTATTTATATAGTAACTTCTGGTCAAATTTGGGTTGAAGCACAGTATGGGCTGCAAAAAACAGCAAGATATCTTTGACTATAATTCTACAATTTACCAACAGTTGAACACTAATGTACAAGAATTACAGAGACAGTGAGAATAGAAGAAGAGAGAGTAACGTGACAGTACCCAGCCTTCCAGGTAGACACAGGCTCAGCTTCCCACTCCATTATCTAAGAGAAGCATGGGCATATCCTATGTGCATGGGTGTCACTTTTACAGTGGTACTCCTCACAGTGCTCTGGAATTCAGCCCTTCTAAGGGAAAAATGAAAAAATGCTTGGTAGAAGGGTAGTTTTCCTGAACTGGAGAGAAGTTATAAAGGGAACCGCCTCAATCCATGTGACACAGATCACTACTACATAGAAACTTTTCTAATCATGGAAAAATGAAGCCAAGTTAAACAATAATTTTGCTGCTAGAGAATAGTAAAGAGTGCGATGTAGTCTGGTATCTGTGAGAATACAGACATCCAGAGATTATGGACAGAGGAAAACAATACAGAGTGTTTCTTCTGGGATAAAGTGAGGGTAAGACACTTAAGGATATTAAGCCATTTAAAAACAGTCATATACACTGGAAACTTGAATAAAAGTATAAACATAAGTTCAGCAAAGATGTATATCTATAAAGGCTTGAGGTGATCTCAGCATTTAACCAGATTGGTTAGTGAAGTCCTCTCCACAAGGAGTTGGAGAGATCGCTGCTCTTTTAAATGCTCAAATATCAATAAAATAGTGGAAAATGTTGAAATAAACACAAAAGGAAACACATTCAAAGGAGCAAAATAAGTTTCTTGAAATCAGTCTAAAGAAACACATGTCTATGACTTGACAAAAATCTAAAACAACTGCTTGAAAGAGTCAGTGAGGTAAAAGAAAACACAGACAACTAAACGAAATCAGGAAAAAGACATCAACAAAATGAGAATAGCAACAATGACCTAAAAGAAAATAAAATGTATAAAAAATAACCAACTATTCAATTTTTGAAACTGTACAAATAAAATCAAAAAGAAAGAATGTAGTCTTTTGAATGAGTGATGCCTGTTGAACTCCATTTTCATAAGCAAAAGAATTACATTGCACCATTTCTTCACAGCATAAACAAAAAGTGACTCAAAATGTGTTGAGTCTGGTTCCAAGATGGTGGACTATTAAGCTCATGAATTCACCTGCTCCCCACATTTGGCAGGTTCAGCCTTTGAAAATGATCAAGAATCAGCATCTCTATGAAAGGAAAGGGCACACATCTTCAAAAACAGGAGAAGTCGAATTGTCTTGGATTCATGCCACCCTGTTTGGAGACCCCAGGGTACGTAGGAAGAGACCGGTGATAAGAAAATTCTGTCTTGAGCTCAAAGGCCTGGTCCCTCAGTGGGTGCTCCCATACCTGGGAACTGGCTTTCGGTTGTTGAATGCAAAACATCAGTGTAGAGTAAAAAGAGGACTAACCTCCTTGTAAGCGGAGATGTTATTTCTTCATAGTGTGGGCACTGAAGGCTGACACTGAAGGAAGGCCTCAGTGGGAAAGACTCACCATCATTAGTACACTTGCAGAAAACAGTTGGAGCTCACAGCTGACTCCCCACAAGCTGCCAGAGACAGTCAGCTGTTTTTAGCAAGAAGCATTACATTCTCCAGCTCTCCCAGGGAACAACTTTGTTGTATGTTTGATACTTCCAGGGTCCACCACCAGGCTTGTTTGCTATTTCTGGCTGGGACTGCTTCTCCACTGTAGGACTCAGGGATTTTCACAGGTGATTGTGTTTACAAGTAGTTCTCTCTCTCTCTCTCTCTCTCTCTCTCTCTCTCTCTCTCTCTCTCTCTCTCTCTCTCTCTCTCTCTCTCTCTCTCTCTCCCCCCGCCCCACCCACCGTCCCCTCTTTTGTATCTTTTCTTGGGATGGTGACCGGCTTGTGAACTGAACCTTGTTGTTCATGTCTGTGACTATGGGGGAAGCCTCTGCATCCTCTATGCCAACTCCAATGCTTTAGGCCTGAACTCTCAAACATCAACACAGGCTACTTAGAGAGTTTAAATAATTCTGATGAGTGCTGAGGTCACACAGCTAAAGGAAGCCCAGCATTCCAGACCAACACTCAAGTCTATACTACACCACTTGATTGTCTAATCCAAGACCTTTACATCAAAGAAGTCTAATCCATAGAAATAAACACAGAATGCCAAATATAATGAAGAGACTGAGAAATACGCATGGGATTATGGATCAAAAAAAAAAAAACAAAACCCCAGGGGAAAATCTGAATCAAGCAGAATTAAGTAATCTACTTGATGAAGAGTTTAAAGCAACAGTCTTAATGATGCTCACTGAAATCAGGATAATAATGGGAGAACAAAAAAATAATTATAACAAAGATAAAGAAGTTATGAGGCCGTTTTAAACAGAATTCATGGAACTAAAGAACAGAATAGCTTAGCTGAAGAACACAATAGAGGGGCTCAACTGTAGGCAGGAAGAAGTCTCCAATCAAATTACTGTGCTATAATTTAGGGCAGTGGAATGCATTCAATCAGAACAGCAAAGAGATAAATGAATGAAAAGAAATGAAGACAACATACGAGACCTATGGGATAGCATCAAGAATATCAAGAAGAACAACATTTGTATCATAGTGGATGCAGAAGGAGAAGACAGAAAGAAGGAGGCAGGAACATTATTTGATTAAACAGTTGCTCAGAATTTCCCTAACCTTAGGAAAGAAACAGATCTCCAGACCCAGGAAACTGTTTTTCAAACAAAAGAAACCAAAACAGACATACACCAAGAAGTACTGTCATCAAAATGACAAAGATACAAGATAAAGAGAAATGTTTAAAATCAGCTAGAGAAAAATGAATTACATACAAAGGAACCTTCATAAGATTGTCAGCAGATTTCTCAGGAGAAACTTTATAGGTCAGAAAAGAATGGATTATATATTTAAAGTGCTGAAAGAGCAGAACTTACAACCAAGGGTACTCTACTCTGCTGGATTACCATTTAGAAATGAAGGAATATTAAAGAGACTAGCAAAAGTTAATTTATCATCATGAAATTAGGCTTATGACACATACTAAAAAGGAAGTTCTATAAAATGAAATGAAACCCCATTTAGAAAGAGCAAGACATCAAAAATATAAAATGTGAGAAAGAGGAGAGAAAAATGTAGTCTGTTAGAATGATCTCAGGACTAACTTGTTTTCAAGTTAAAACATGTTATAAGCATAGAAATTTTTATACAAACCCCAGGGTAGCATCAAAATATAAAGTCATAGAAAAAACAAAGATGAAAAGGAAAAAGGAAACCAAACACAACATAAAATGCTTTCAAATCACCTAAGTAGAGAAAGAGAAAAGCAAAGGTACTATCTGTAACAAAACACAGAATACAATGAAAAAAATGGCAATAAAGAGTTACATATCAATAATCACACTAAATGTTAAGGAAGAAATAAAAGGAATCCACGTTGGAAAAAGAAGAAATAAAACTATCACTGTGTACAGATGATAGGCTAATAAATGTAGAAAACCCTAATGATTACATAAAGAAGCTATAAGAACTAATCAATGAGTACAGTAAAGTGGTAGGCTACAAAACCATTATACAAAAATCTGTTGCATTCTTATATGCAAACAATACAATTGAATAAAATCAAGAAAATAGCCCATTTATAACAGAAGCAAAAATAATTAAATACCTTGGAACACATTCAAAAGCAGGTGAAAGACCTGTGCAATGAAAGTTACAAGATATTTTAAAAAGAAATAGAGGAAAATACAAATAAACAGAAAACTATTTCACTTTCATGAATGGGAAAAACTAACATTATTAAAATGGTCATCTTACCAAAGCAATATACAGGTTTAATTCAACCCCCATAAAATGCCACTGGTATGTTTCAAGGAAATAGAACAAAATTTTCAATTTCTATGGAAATACAAAAGACTAAATATCCAAAGCAATCAAGAAAAAAGAACAAAAGTGGAGGTATCATATTCCAGATTTTGATCTATACTTCAAAGCAATAGTGATCAAAACTGGTACTAGAATAAAAACAGAGACACATATCAGTAGAATATAACTGAATCATCATAAAGAGGCTCACACATATATAGTCAGTTAATTTATGGCAAATAAGCCATGAGAATCTGATGGAGAAAGGAAAGTGTTTTCAGCATATGATGTTGGGAAAACTAGACAGCCACATACAAAAAATGAATGTAGACCACTCCCTAACACCATACACAAAAATTAATTCAAAATAGATAGAGACTTTAATTAAGACCAGAAGTCATAAAATACTTAGAAGGAAACAGAAAATATGTACCATGGGATCAGTCTTAGACATGTCTTTGGGGACTCAACTCCAATGGCAAGGAAAATAAAAACAAAAATAAGCAAATGGGACTATATCAAACTAAATAACTTTGCACAGTGAAAGAAACTATCACCAAAACAAAAAGACATCCTACTGAATGGAGAGAAGATATTTGCACATCATACATCTGACAATGGCTTAATATCTAAAATACATAAAGAACTGATAAAGCTGAACAACAGAAAAATTCAATAAAACCAGGCAGAATTGACTAGACATTTCCCCAAAGAAAACATAAATGACCAACAGGCACACATAAAAATGTTCTTCTTCCCTAGCTATTAGGGAATTAAGACAACAATCATATATCACCTCACACTTGTGAGAATGGCTGTTTTCCAAATGACTGGAAACAGCAACTTTTGGGAAGATGCAGAGACAAGGGAACCCATTTACACTGTTGGGGGTGTGAGTTCGTGTAACCTTTATGGAAAGCAGTATGGAGACACCTCATAAAATGAGAAGAGACATGCCATATGATCCCATCATTGCAATTTTGAATATTTACCTAAAAACACAAAAACACTAATTTGCAGAAATATATGGACCTCCATATTTATTGTAGCATTATTTATAATAGCCAAGAACTGGAAACAACCTAAGTGCCCATCGTCAGATGAATGAATAAATGAAGATGTGGGATATATATATATATATACACATATACACACACACACACACACACACAACACACACACACTTGCACACACATACATACACAGTGGTGGGTGGAATACTACACAAACCTAGAAAGATGAAACCCTGTCATTTGTGGCATGTATGGAACTAGAGGGTATTATGCTAAGTGAAATAAGTCAGAAATAGAAAGGAATATCAGGTGATATCAGTTATATGTAGAATATAAAGAACAAAGGGACAAAACAAAGACCAACCTTTGGACATTGACAATAGATCTGAGGTTAGTACTGAGGAAAGGGGAGGTGGGTTGGAGCAAGTAGTACTGGAGATCCATGGACAGTTGAGGAGGACTTTTAATAATTCAGTGATGGGTGTGTTGTGCTGTCATATATTTGAAGAATGGTGAACCTTCATGTATGGGCTTATATTATTTTGTATATCAAAGTAACCTCACAAATAATCCAAAAAAAACCACCAAAGAATAGGAGAATACATAGGGCAGAAACTTGTTGAGTGGTTTCCAGAGTCTGAAGGAAAGGGATAATGGGAAATGACTGCTAATGGGTTTATTTTTGGGTGATGAAATATTTTTGAATAGATGATGGTGTTAGAGGCACGACTTTGTGACTATCCTATAGAACACTGAATTGTGCATTATAATGTGAAACTTATGTGTTGCAACTCAATAAAATATTTCTAAATCTGAAATTACCACATGAGTTAGAAATTCCACTCTTTGGCATTTACCTGTGGAAATTCAAAATTTAGGCTCATATGAAAATCTGTACATGGATGTTCATAGCATCTTTTTTCATTAAAGTTAAAAACTGGACATGACTCTGATGCCCTTTAACAGGTCGGAGGTTAAACAAATGGCAGTACTTCACACCATGGAATATTATTCAGCACTGAAGAAAGTTAACAATGATGAGCAACATATATGAATCTTAAAAGCATTGTGCTGAGTTTTTAGAAGTCAATCTCAAAATAGTACCTATTTTATGAGAATCTAGAGTTATATGAAAGTCAAAGCTTAAAATTAAATGACACATATTTCTATTTACTTGTCAAATAATTAAGTATGGATTGCTGGAAAGATAGACAACTTTACAGAAATGAATTTGACAACAACAGGCTTAGAACTTGTATTCTATTCAGAATAAAAAATAATCAATTGACTTTTCTAGACCCTAATTAAATAGAAGTGAAACAACACAGAGGAGAAATTTGTTTAACTATTTCTTTGCCTTGGGAGTTGCTAGTTTCTGAATGAGTTCTGCGAGTTTAAAAGGTAAGGTTTCCCAAAACATTATGGTTTTAGAGACATTGGAGATAAATTTTTATTCTTGTGTTCAATGGTTTTCAACTTACTGTGTGTACAAATATTGGACTTGGGCTGTTATTAGAACATTATTATTATTATTATTAGAACATTGTGGACACTTTCCCATCATTCTCTTCTCTGTGATTTGCCCCTCTGATTATTGCTATTATATATTTAGATCAGTATTGAGTAGTTCCCATATGTTTTATTTTGGGTTACAGCTCAGGTGGCATAAATTTTTAATGCAATTTATTTTTTAAAACTGTCATGCATTTTCCCTTGAGCCTATGAATTTTAACATATGTAGTCATTTATGTAACTACTGCCACAGTCAGAATAGTGAACAGTTCCATTGTTCCCAAAACTCCCTTGTGCTATCTCTTTATAGTAGAATTTCTCAACATTGACAGTATTGACATATAAGGCTGGATAAGTCTTAGTTGTAACAGACTGCTCATTGTAGGATGCTTAGAAGGATCCCTGCCTTCTGCCCACGAGATACCAGTAGCAATCCCCCTCCCTTGTGACAACCGAATTTCTGAAATCATTGCCAAATGCTCCCTTGAGAAGAGACAAAATCTCATTTGCTTTGTAGTTGCACCCTCTCCCCCAGGTCTTATCCTGACAATGATCGGGATGTATTCTGTATCAGTGTACATTTTATCTTTTTTTAAGAGTATCATGTAAATAGAATAACATATCATGTAACGCTGAAACTGACTTCTTGAATGAAGCACATTTTTGAGATTCATTCAAGTTATCACATCAATCAATAATTCACTTCTTTTTATTACTGTAATTTATTAGCTGTACCAAAGAGTTTTATTCCAATTTCCTGTTGAAGGATATTTGACTAGTTTCCAGATTTTGAATCTGTTGAATAGAGAAGGTAGAACTATTCATATACAGGTTTATGTTTAATCATAAATTTATTTCTCAAGGGTAAATTTATTTCTCACAGAAGAGCTACTGCTTGATTATATGGCACATGTATGTGAAATTTTATAAGAATCATCCAAAAGGTTTTATAAGTTGCTTTTGCTATTTTGCATTCCCATCAGCACTGTATGAAATTTTCAGTTGCTCCATGTTCTCTCCAGTACGTGTTTTTCATTAACCTTTTGAAGATTTAGTTTTAAATGATTATAGATTCACAGCCGTTGCAAAAAATAGTACAGACATATACTGTATACCTTTCATCCAATTTCTCCCAATGGTTGCACTTTATGTGAAAATAGTATAATATCAAAACCAGAAACTTGACATTCATATAATGATGTACAGTTATATGTCATTTTAGCACATGTATGGATTCCTATAATGACCATGGTAATCAAGATAGAAAATTATTCTATCACCACAAAGATCTCTATTTTATAGTATAGGAGATTCATGTTTCTGTGTATACTTGACATTCTAATAGGAGAGTGGTAGAATCTTATCATGGTTTTAATTTGAATTTGCCTAATGGCTATTGATATTGCACATTTTTCATGTTCTTCTAGTCATGTGTGTATTGTCTTTGTTGAAGTGTCTTTTCATGTTTCTTGCCCATTTTAAAAAGTCTTTGTTTGCTTAGTGTTGAATTTTGTGGATTTTAAAATATATTCTGAATACAAACCCTTGTTAAATGTGTGATTTATATATTTTTCCAGTATGTAGTCTGTTTTCTAATTCCCTTAACATGTCTTTTGCAAAGCAAAAGTTTTTAATTTTCATCAAGTCCAATTTATCAAATTTTCTTTTGTAAATGAAGCTTTTAGTGTTTTATCTAAGAATTCTTTGCCTAATCCAAGTAGAAAATAATTTATCCTATTTTCTGTTTTTTATAATTTACTTTTTTATTTATATTTATGACTTATTTTAGTTAAATATGATATAAGGTGAATAGTTTAGTTCAATGTCAACTTTTTACACATGAATGTCATTGCTCCAGCACTGTTGAAGTGTCTTCTCCTTATTTGCTTTGCTCTGTTGTTAATATCAAATGCCCATCCTTACGTGGATTCATTTTTCAAATTTCTATTCTATTGCATTGATCTGTTTCTATTCTATTCCACTGATCAAATTTGTATTCTATTCCATTGATATATTTGCCAACACCACACTGTCTTGATGACTATATCATGTAGTTTTCAATGCGAGATGATATTCCTCTCAGGAAACAATCATCAATATTTGGAGATTCTTTGGTTGTCACAGTTGGATGGGGGGAGTTGCTACTCACATATAATCTGTAGCATATAAAGATAATGATAACCAGTCTTAAAATGCATGATATAATCTCTCACAACAGAAACACTGTTTTGAATTTAATTTTTAAATTATTGTTTATTTTGTTTCTATTACTATGTGATTTTCAGGGTAATAGATTCAAACTTCAGTCAATGTGTGTATTACTCTGCATCCCCCACCAGAGTTCTAGATACCATCACCACTAACTTTTTTCATTCATTCAACCCCAGGTTCCCTCCCCACTTCCTAGTCCTCCCCGCTTGGTAACTACAGTCTTGCTTCCTGTGAGTTTTGTTGTGTTTTATTAGTTCAGGTGTCTTTTTTCTTTTTTTTACATTACTATATGATAGTCAGGATATTAAATTTGTATCATATCTATGTGCCCATCACACAACACTTGCAACCAGAGTTTCAGTGTCCATCATGACCACCACATTTACTCCTTCATTTCCTAGTTCCCTCCCCACTTCCTCTCCTCTGTTAACAAGTCTTGCATCTTGTGAATTTTGCTGTGTTTTGTCACTGCTTGTTTCTTTATATTCCACCTATGAGTAAAACCAACTGTATTTTTCTCTTTCTTTCCAGCTTATTTTGTTCAACATAATCCCTTCTATTCCATCCATATTGGTGCAGGAAGAGAAAGGGGGAAGAAACATTTTATATATTTTCAGTTGTTCATCATGATTTTTCTACCCTCCAGTCCCAGGTCCTTGGGATATGACAAGTGTGTGTTCACTGTTGTTTTTTTCTTCAAGGAAAGAACAGGCAGAAATAAAGGCAATTAGGCAGTCAGGCAAGAAGAAATAGGAGGAAGGAGAAGCATTTTTCTTTTTTTAAATTTACTGTCTATAATGGCTCTGTCCCCCTGTACCTGGAATTCGAACTCAGGGGTATGTGGCTTGCTCCTTCAGAGGCGACTGACCTAACTGTTGCTCCACCAGAGTGCGCTGTGTGTTCATTCTTAAAATCAGTTTGCTTTTTTGCTGTTGAGGTGTATGTGCACTTTATATATTGTGGATATTAACCTGTTTTCCGATGTATGATGTGAAAATATTCTCTACCAATCAGTAATTTGCCTTTTCATTTTGTCGTGTTTTCTTTGTCTACTGAGACTCTTTTCTTTCAGTCTACTGAGACTCCTCTGTTTGATGTACTTCCAATCATTTGAATTTGCTTTTGTTTGGAGAGTATTGCATATTTTCCCTTATGTATTTTATGGTTTCAGGTTTTATATCTAAGTCTTTAATCCATAATATTATACTTAGAAAACCTTAAAGATTCCACTAAACAACTTCTTGAAACAACCAATTAATACAGTAAAGTGACACAATGAAAAATCGATACACATGGATCTGTGGTTTTCTATAAACAAATAACTAAAGGAAAGATAAATGAAGAAAGCAAGTCCGTTCACAATTACGTAAAAATAATAAAATACCTGGGAGTGAACTTAACAAAGGAGATGTGCATTGACAACTACAAGACATTGTTAAGATAAATACAAGTAGACAGAGATAGAAAGATATTCCCTGCTCATGGATCAAAAGAATTGACATTGTTTAAAAAGCTCATCTTACCCAAAGCAATATACAATGTCAATGCAATTCTTATCAAAATTCCAGAGACATTTTTCAAGCAAATAGTACAAACAATACCGATATTTGTATGGAAGCACAAAGGACCTGGAGTAGCCAAAGTGATTTTCAGGAAAAAAAAGATGAAAAATTGATTAAGTATGCTTTCTGACCTCAAATTATGGTACAGAATGATTGTCATCAAAACAGTATGGTTTGGGACTAAAACCAGACATACAGAGCAATGGAATAAAAATTAAAGACCAGAAATAAAACCACACATATATGGACATGTATTCTGTGGCAAAGGAGCCAAGAGCATACAATGGAGAAAAGAAATTCTATTCATTAAATGTTGCTGGGAAAATTGGACAGCCAGCTGCATAAACCAATGAAACCAGATTAGTCGTTAACACCATACACAAAATTTAATTCTAAATGGATTTATATTCATTCTTAAAATCAGATTGCTTTATTCCTCTAACTTTATTCTTTGTTCAAAATTATTTCATTCTAGCCCCTTTCCATATTATTTTAGAATCAGCTTGTCTATATCTATAAAATATCATGATTCAATCATTACAACAATCATACTAAACCTATAGATCAATTTGAAAAGAAATTCTATATTATGTCAAGTCTTTTAGAATGCATTTATAGACATATATCTCACAATTAATTTAGGTCTTCTTTAATCTGGTTCACTAGTATTTTGTTGTTCTCAGCACATATACCCTGTGCATGTTTTGCTATATTTATGCTTGTGTGTATCAGTTAGAGTTCCATTGGAGGATAGATCCAGTAAGAGATTTATTGTGGGGAATTGCCTTATGTAACTGTGGGGTTGCCTGTGGCAAGACCAGAAACCATAGAACAGACAGTTAGGAATGTCAAGATGGAACTTACAGCACAAGCTGGAATTGTAGTCCAAAGGTAAATTTTCTTCTTCAGGGAAGTCTCCTTTGCTCTTTATTTCTTTCAGTTGATTGTATCAGACCCACCCAGGTTATCTCAAATAATTCCTTTATTTAAAGTATGCTGATTATAGCCTTTAATCACATCTATAAACTATCTTCACAGGGAAGCTTAGATTGGTGTTTGATTGAATAATTGGGTATTATAACCTACTAACATGTCATGTAAAACTGACCATCACTCTATGTATTTTTTGAAGTATCTTGGTACTTTTTTAAGTTTCCAATTATACATTGCCAGCATAAAGAAACAGAATCGATTTTTGTGTCTGTACCTTTTCACCTGAAACCTTGACTAACTCATGTATTAATTACAAGAGTTTAATTAGTTTTTCTTTTTAAGAATTAGCTAATATTTTCTACACAGAATAGACATTTTTGCTTTTTTCTTTTAAAACATGCATGCCTTTCATTGATGTTATTACTTAGGACTTAGAGTATGATATTGAAAAGATGTGGTGAGAACATATAATCTTGCATTATATCTGATCTTAAAGGGAAAGCATGTTTTTTGTCACTACGTGTGATGAAAGCTGTACATTTTTTGAGATGTCCTTTACCAAATTGAGGAAGTTTATTCTATTCCCTGTTTATTGAGTTCTTAATATAAATGATGCTGAATCTATCAAATCATTTTCTGTAAATATCAATAAGCTAATGTTTGGTTTTCTTTTTTTAAGATATCTATTATTGTGGGCTAAATTGGTTGATTTTTCTAACATGGATTCAAAATTTTATTCCTGTAATAAACCACAGTTAGTTATGGTATATTATTCTTTAGATGTATTACTACAATTTGTTATAAAAACTAAACATAGCATTTGATTTGTTAGTATACTTCTTGGTTTTTTTGCATCAATGTTTATGAGGAACATTGGTGATCTTTGCAAAAATTTTTTGTATGATAATTTTCTGGAATTTGATTTAGAGTAATGATGGCTTCATAAAATTAGTTATAAGAATTATTTTTTTGTTATGTATTATGGAAGATTGTTATTTCTGCTTTAAATGTCTAATACAATCGCCCTGTGAAACAATTTGGATGTGGGCATGCCCCGATGGCATAGCAGTTAGGTCAATGGCCTCCAAAAGAGCAAGCCACATACCCCTCTGTTCAATTCCTGGATCTGTTGCAAACAACCTTTGTGAACAACTAAAAATGAATCTAATTTGTTAAATAGTTATAGAATTCTCTCAGTTTTTTTCCCCCTTGGATAGATTTTGATAATTAGTGGTTTATAAAGAATTTTCCTATCATTTAAGTTTTTCAATTTTTGTCGGTAGAGTTGTTTATAGTATTTCCTTTTTTAAAATCATTTTAATGTCTATAAAGTCTATAGTGATATCCTACATTTTATTCCTGCTGTTGGTACTTTTCCTTCTCTCCATTCTCTTACTAGCCTCACTAGGGGCTTATCGCTGTTGTTACTCTTTTAAAAGAATGAAGTTTTCATTTCGTTGATTTAATCTAGTCTTTCTCCTCTTAATTTCACTGATTTCTGCCCTTACCATTATTAATTTCTTGTGCTTATTTTACTCATCTTTTAATATTTTCTACTTTCTTTTAGATTACTTAAATATATTCATAATTCCATCTTATCACCTTTGTACGGCTATTTGCTATAATCTTTGGTTTGTTATTTTATTGGTTGAGTATAGACCAGAATTTTGGCAAAAATTGCGTTGACCAAGGGATGAAGGGTAACACCATCAGTAATATGTTAATAGACTGTCCCCATAACTAGTAATATGGAAAGCCACCTTACTTCTGAGGTTTTACTCCCCAAAACACATACCTAGTGTTCCATTGGTCCTGCGCTTACTGTGTATTACTTGTGTATTACTAGTGGTGATATATAATTGTGAAGTTCCTATAAAAACAGTTTAGTGATTCCTCAAAAAGTTAAACACAGAATTACCATATGATCCAGCAATTACAGTTCTAGAGATATATATCCCAAAGTAGTGAAAGCAGCGGCACAAAAAGATATTTATGTATCAATGCTCTGAACAGCATTATTTCTAATGCCTGATGACAAAACAGCCTAAATTTCCATCAACAGATGAACCGGTAAACAAATGTGGTTATGCATATAACTGAATATTATTCAGCCATAAAAGAATAAAATACTTATACATATTACAACATGGATGAAACTTTAAGTTAAATAAACCAGGCACAAGAATTGTGTTATTGTATGTTTATGAGAACTTATAATTAGGGAATTCATAGAAACAGAAAGCAAAATAGGTTATGAAGGGGGGTGAATCTAGAGTTATTATTGAAAGGATATAGAGCTTCTGATTGGGATGATGAATAAGTTCTGGAAATGTATAATGGTAATAGTTGCAAAACAATGCAAATATACTTATTGCTACAGAGTTGTGCATTTAAAATGGTTAAAATTATAATATTTTATAAATAATTTTTATTGAAGTAACATTGCAGTCTAACGTTATATAAATTTCAGGTGCACATCATTAGATATCTACATCTGTATGTACTGCAATAAGATCACCAGGAAAAGTTCAGTTCTGTCCTTCACCATATAATTTACTCCTTTTACCCAACTTGCCTACCCCCTTTCCCCCTTCCCTTCAGGTTATCATTAATTTAGTCATATAGTCTAAAAGCTTTTTTTTGTTTTATTTAATTCATTCATTTGGTTTATCTATGTAACACACAAAATGGAAATCTTTGTGTTATGTATTTTTATCACAATTAAAATTTTAAAAAGTGAACATCACCAGTATGTTCAGATATGAGGCTCCTGACTAATAACACTCAGATTAATTCCCTCTGAGAGAAATACAGAAACTAGTTGAGTGACTCTTACACATTGGGCAACTGAGAAAAATCTCCATATTGCAATGGGTAGGAAAGGCGAAGACACATTAGCCATTAACCCAACCCCCATCTCAGTGCCTTTAAATCAGGAGGTGGAGAGTGCCATAACTTTTAAGGCTGCTATCTGAGAGAGGCCCCCAATCACCTAGTTCTGCAGCCAGTGAGACTCAGCATTCAGGAGTCCCATAAGGATCATAGCAAACATAGGCACTTGTTAAAAGGTCACACAAAACCCCCTGCAGCAATTCCCTCATCCTCAGGCTCAGTGAGGATGGGGAAGGGAAAAAATGCTACTCTCCCAGTTTTTCCTTGAAAGGGCGTGACTGCATACTTTCCTAGCTGCAACAGGCAGATCCAGCTTCTAATTAACCTTCATCTGAAAACTGACTGTGATTTTCTCAGGAACTGGAAAAAGATGGTAGACTTTTTATCCACATTTTCCGACACCAACAATAAAAGCAAATCTCAAGCTTCTTTCAGGTCGGAACTTGACCTCACATCTAACACCCTAAATGTTTTGGCTGCCACCTGAGGAGTGGCCTCCCAAATCACCTGCCTCTGGGAGCTGATAGACTTGCATGATATTCACAAGTTCCCTAGGAGCACACACACACACACACACACACACACACACACGCATGCACACACACACAAGGTGGTTGTGTATGGTTGCATCTATTCCCTCTGACTCAAAACTGAGTGAAGAGGCACAAACATCAGTTCTTAGCTCCTCATAAGAATGGGAACTAGATTGCATATTGAAAGTCCTGACTTTCTCAAATGCAGCTTAAAGGTCAAGATTTCAATTAGTCTAGGTTAGGAAACTGAAGGGGCAAGCAACTAGTAGTCCTTTGAGAACCTGAACAAGATTATGGGCATTCGTATGCATCTGGGACACTGAAAGTTCCTGATATCCTGTTAGGTACTAGAGTGAAACCAAAGGAGAGTTGGAATATATATATATATATATATATATATATATATATATATATATATATATATATATATATATATGTATGTATGTGTATATATATGAAAAAAGACAAAATTAAAAAAAAGAAAAACAAGAATTCCCAGCAGAAATTGTCCTTCAGAATTAAAGGAGAAATGAAGGTTTTCCCAAACAAAAGCTGACAGAGGTTCATCACCACTAGACAAGCTTTACATGAAAGGTTAAATGTAGTTCTTCAAGCTACAAGGAAAGGATGCTAATTAGTATTATAAAATACATGAAGTATAAACTAACTGGTAAAGCTAAATACAGAGTTAAATTCAGAATATGTTATGGTGGTATGCAAATCACTTATAACTGTAGTATATAAGTTAAAAGGCAAAAGTATTTAATAGCTATAGCTATAATAATTTCTTAGTGGATATACAACAGAAAATATGAAAATGATAATATCAAACACAGAAAATATGAAGAGGAGTAAATTATAGACCTTTAGTATGCGTTCAAAGTTAAGTTACTAATAGTTTAAAATAGACTCCCGGAAAATGCAAAACAAAAACCTATAGTACATATACAAAAGAGAAAAAAAGGAATAAAAACAAACCACTACAGAAAATCATCAATCACAAAAAGAAAGAAAAGAGCAAATGAGCTACAATACAGCTAGTAAAAATTAATAAAATGGGAATACTAAGTTCATATCTATCAACATGACTTCAGATGTAAATGGATCAAAACTTCTCCAACCAAAAGACATAGATTGGATGCTGAATTTAAAAAATAACACCCAGCATATTCTGCCTTCAAGAGATTAGCTTTAAAGGCACACATAGGCTGAAAGGTATTTTATGCAAATAGAATCCAAAATAGAGAACGGGTAACTATATGTATACAAGACAAAACATACTAAAAAAAAACTGTAACAAAATATGAATAAGATAATTATATAATAATAAAGGAGTCAATTCATCAAAGGGTATAAAAATTTTAAGTACACACATTCTTCTGAAGTGCACTCAGAAGATTCTCCAGGATAGATCATATGTGTGGCCACAAAACAAATCTTAACAAATTTAAGATAATTAAAATCATAGCATGCATCATTTCAAATCAAAATGGTATGAAAATTCCTAATTCCAAAAAACAGGAAGAATATAGAAAAATTTTAAAAACGTGGAGATTGGAAGAATGCTTCTGAGCAATCAATGGGTCAAAGAAAAAATCAAAGGGAGATTTTAAAATGTCTTGCAAAAAAGAAAATGGAAACAGCAACATTCTAAAATTTATGTGAGGCAGAAAAAGCAGGCCTAATGGAAAGCTTTTAAGCTTTGAATGCCTAAATTAAAGGAAAAATCTGAAATAAACAATCAAACTTTATATCTCAAGGGATTAGAAAACACAGATACATTAAGCCCAAAGTTAGTAGAAGGAGATAACAAAGATTATAGCAGAACTAAATGAAATGAAGACCAGAAAAAAATCAACAGGACTAAGAGTTGGTGTTTTTTGAAAAGATACACAAAATTGACAAACCTTTACATATGCTAAGAAAAAAGAGAGAAGATCCAAATAAATCAACTAATATCACTGAAATGAAAAAGCTTGTAAGAGAATACTGTGAGCAATTTTATGCTAATAAATTGGATAATCTAGAAGAAATGAATTCATTTCTAGAAGCATGCAACCTACCAAGTCTGAATCAGGAAGAAATTAGAAAGCAGAATAGATTAATAGTAACTAAGAAGATTGAATTGGCAATCAAAACACTCGCAACAAAAACAAGCCCAGGCTTTTCAGGTGAATTCTAAGCAAAGTTCTTTTTTAAGGAAAGGTGCAGGCAGGAATGAAGATGAGCAGGCAGGCAGGCAGGGGAAGGAGGAAGAAGCATCTTTATTTAATTTTTATTTACTTGTTCATACTGGTTGCTTCCCCCCAGGCCTGGGACTTGCACCCAGGGGTATGTGACTTGCTCTTTTGGAGGCAATGGACCTAACCACTGCTCCACCAGGGAGTGCCTAAATAAACTCTTAGACATGGAGAGCAGATTGGTGATTTTTAGAGGGAAAGGGGAATAGCATATGCAAAGGGTAATGGGGGTCCATTTCAATTGTATGGTGATGGATAGAAACTAGACTTTCAGTTGTGATCATATTCTACCATATACTGCTGTTAAATTATAATATTATACAACTGAAACTTATACTCAGTTATCTCAATTTTTTAAAACTCTCAAAAGTTGGGTGTAGAAGGAATGCTCCGCAACATAATAAAGCCTATCTATGACAACCCCACAGCTAATATATTTAGTGAAAATATGAAAGCTTTCCAATTAAGATCAGGAACAAGAAAAGGGTACCCACACTCACCACTCCTCTTCAATATGGTGCTGAAAGTTCTAGCCAAAGCAACTAGGTAGGAAAAATAAATAAGGGCACCTAAATCAGAAAGGAAGAAGTAAAATTGTCTCTGTTTGCAGGTGACCTTAAGACTCCACAAAAGAAAAATTGTTAGAGCTGATCAACAAATTCAGTAATGTTGCAGGAAATGAAACCAATATACAAAAATCAGTTGTGTTTCCATTCACTAACAATCATCCGAAAAATAAACAAAGAAAACAATCCCATTTACAATGCCACCAAAAGCAGCAAAATCTTGGGAGTGAATTTAACCAACAAAGTGAAAGATGTGTAAATAAATACTATAAAACATTGATGAAAGAAATTGAGGAAGACAGAAACAAATGGAAAGACATTCCGTGTTCATGAACTAGAAGAACTTAAATAGTTAAAATATCCCTACTTCCAAAAGTCATATATACATTCAGTGAAAACCTTATCAATATTCCAGTGGTGTTTTTCACAGAGGTAGAAAACAATTTCTAAAATCCATATAGACCCATAAAAGACTCTGAATGGAGTCATTGGCATTGACAAAAGAACAAAGTTGGAGGCATCACAATTCCTGATTTCAAACTTTACTATAAAGCATATTAATAAAAATTTCATGGTACTGGCATATAAATAGCTACATAAACCAACTGAACAGAATCAAAAGTCCCAAAATAAACCCATGTATACATGATCAACTGATATTTGCTAAGGGAGCCAAGACTAGTCAATTGAGAAAGGATTGTCTCTGAAGTCAATGGTACTGGAAAAACTAAATACTCACATGAAAAAGAATGAATATGAATCCCTATCTTACACCCTTTACAAAAATGTATTAAAATTGATTTAAAGACTTAAATGTAGAATTCAGAACTGCAAAACCATTACAAGAAAACACAGGAGAAAAACTCCCTGACATTTGTCTCAGCAATGATTTTATGGATATAACAACAAAAACAAAACTAAACAAGTGGTATTATAGCAAACTAAACAGCAAAATATAAATAAGCAAAATGAAAAGGAAACCTATGGAATAGGAGAAAATATCTACAAACCATCTATCTAATAATAAGTTCATATCCAAAATATATAAAGAAATCAGATGACTCAACAGCAAAATAACAATCTTATTGCAAAATGGGCAAAGGAATGGAATAGACACTTTACCAATGAAGACATACGAATGTCCCATGAGTATATGAAAAGGTGCTCAACTTTATTAATAAACAGGGAAATGAAAATTAAAACCACAATGAGGTATCTCATAGCTGTTACAACGACTATTATCAAAAAGTAACAAGTGCTGGTGAGGATGTGGAGAAAGGGGACCATTATGCACCGTTAGTAGGAATGTAAATTGGTGTAACCACTTTGGAAAATAGAATGGGCTGTCCTCAACAAATTTAAAATAGAATTAACATTCAACAATTCCACTTTTAGGTATATATCTGAAGGTATTGCAATCACTATCTCAAAGAGATCTGCACCCTCATGTTTATTACAGCATTATTCATAATAAACAAGACATGGAAATAACATAATGTCCTTTGATAGAGAAATGGATAAAGAAAACGTGATAGGTGATAGGTGATATATGATAGATGGATAGATCGAGATACAGACATGTAAATGAATATTATTGAACCTATTCTGCTCTTGCATGGATGAACCTGGAAGATGTTATGCTAAATGAAGTAAGTCAGAAACAGAAAGGCAAGCATTTGTATGCCCTCACTTATATGTGGAATATAAAAAAAAACAAAAACAAAAACAAAATCTGAGCTCATAGTAACAGAGGCTGGGACATGGGGAGTTTGTGCCTTATGATCAGAGTTTCACTTTTGTTAGATGAAAAGAGTTCTGGAGATGGATTGTGGCGATGGTTGTACGACAATATGAACGCACTTACTGTCACTGGCCTGTGCAGCTAAAAATCACTAGGAAAGTAAGAGGGAAAATAAGCTTTATGTTGTCTTTTTTTGCCACAGTAAAAAAAATAATGAAAACAAATATAATTTAAAACACAATATTTTAAAAGACATGGGATTTGTACTATGTGCATGATTTCACCCTGAATTGTGGAGATGTGGGGTATTTTGTAATGATACCTTATTTAAATTTTGTGTTTTATCTGGCACCCTTTGACACTGCTCCATGGTTAAAAGGGAGCTTGCATCATTCCTATCAGGCAGGTGTGGAAGTGTATGTTCTCCACTTGTTCACTGTTGATAACCAGAGCGTCTCCTACTACTGCGGTGCAGGGCTGGAAGGTCAGTCTCCCCTTTGGCTTCTGCTGATACCATCCTGACGAGGAGAGGCAAAAGTGCCTTGTTACTGTCCCCAATATGGCCTCCACTGACACATGAGGATGGTGGCCTTGTTACTGATGTGAGGTGGTTATTAGTCCCAGCTCTGCGCAGGCCTTCTCTGATACCACACTGCACAGATGGAGAAGCACTTCTTGTCTCCACTGACATTGCTGGGGATGGGAGATTGCCACCTTACCCTAGAGATGGTGACATTTCTGACTCTTTACTAGGTATTCTCTGACAGCACACAGTCAAGAGGGGAAGGATTGCTCATTACTGCTGGATGAAAATGGGTGTCTAGTCTCTCCACATAGTCTTCATGCCATCTGAGGTGGGGAGTGAGACTAGTTACTATCCACAGAGGACGGAAGACCTGGCTCCCCATTTACCTTTCTCTGACATTACCTTGGCAGGGTTAGAATCTGGAGTGCCTCTTTAAAGCCACATGAGTGGAGAAACTAGGTTTCTACACTGAACCTTCGCTGAGGATAGGGGTTGGGATTTGCTGTAGTTTTCTTGTGTTTACAATTTTCTGTCTTGCTTATTTTATTACTGGAAGGAATTTAAAAAATATATCTCTTCCACATTTCTGGGAACGTGATTCCCCCAAGTGACTTTGAAAAGCATTTCTATTATATGCCCTAGGACTAACAACAAAAAACAACTTAAATATTGCACTCTAAAAGTAACAGTTTTATTGTTGTCGATTTGAAACATGGCTTACAAACGCTGCAATTTCTGTAAAGACTAACATTGAGCAAATAAATTACATACCTAGTAGATAAATGGGAAGTAGGTTTCTCCCTCTCAGAAAAGAGAGTTACAATTATTAAAAATGGAAAGGTTGAAATGAATTCTGTGCTGGAATGGAATTGGGGTAACAGTATGAACTCACATCTTTAATATGGATGTAAAATAGATAAAATGGAGATTAGATCTTTTCTCTGAGAGGACCTAGTAGCAATGGCACCTCAATATCATTTAGCGCCCAGACATTGGTTTGTAAATACCGTTACCTACTGACAAAAGCCAGGACTCCACGGAGATGTGTATGATGGGTGGGGCAAGAAACATTCAAGACAAACCTGAAATATCTTGCTATGCCATAAAGTGAAAAATGCTCAAAAGATGATAGGAATGTGACAGGAGTCAACTTGAAGAGGCCTCAACTGACAAAATCTGTGACTGTTTGCATATCTAAATAAATAATCTTGGAAGTGGTTCAGGAGGCTGAGATGTTGGCCTGTGTACTACATAAAGTCCAAGGACTCAGATTCAAGACCAAGGGCTTGGGTGAAAAACCGAAAAACAATTAAATAAATACAGATATTTCTTCCTCCTCTCTCTTCCTTCCTGCTTCTCTTTTAAATAAATAAATACTCTTAGTAAAGGATTATAGTTCATTTAATAGAACAATGAGTCACACTAATATACAAACATACATATATTCTTGTATGAGAAGGGAAATATATTTTTACAGCAGAAAAAAATCAATACTAGAAACCAATATTTAGCAAGTAGAATGATGGAAATAGAAAGTCATCTCTGGACAATAGGCATGGTAAAATTGACTTAGGGAGGCATCATCAATGGATACTACATATAGTAGTTGAAAAAGCTGACATTATGTGCATAACAGACTAATGTCCCAGAGAATCTAAGATGCCCAGGTTGGTCTTTGAGGCTTTTCTTCAATCTGGCCCCAACCTACACTTGTTCCTCTGATTGCCTTTGAACTGGGTCTTCCAACCCATTCTATACCCTTCATTTATCCATCTCCACACTGAACCACACTTAATAAAATCAATTCCTTCTCATGTGAGCCCTTTGGTAGCTCAGCACTCTGACAGAGACAGGAAAGTTGGGGCCAGAACCCTGAATTGAAGACCATTCTAGTCCTTCTTTTGTTCTCATCCTATTGGCATTGGTCTCACCTCCACCAGGACATACAACTACCTACCCAGAGACCCTCCCTCAGGATTGCTGGGCACCCATTATTTTGAAGATATATGGGACTCTCTCGTGTCTTGTCCTGAAGTGCGCATATTACCTCTAGTCATTTGCTAGAAATAGTCAGATGACAGTAACACAAATGCAAAGGCGACTGGGAAATGTAGAGAAGTGCATGGAAATTCACAGGAAACAGTGTTTTGCAAAATACTGCAGTTTCCTCATATATTTTCACAGATGAGTAAATTAAGACACAGAGAGGGGGAGATACTTGCCCTGAATCACACCACTAGGAAAAGCAAAATTAAAAGCTAGAATTTAATGGCAAACTTCCACAACCTCCGACTGCCTCTGCCTTCCTAGTTAGAGCTCACAGAGTGAGCTCTTTTTACCCAATCATATTCTCCGTCACTTAAGATTTTGATGGTAAGTAATAGTGTGCTGGTAAATGGTTAACAACTGGTTCTCAAACAAACAAGACCCTGGCTGATAGTCTTTACCACTTTTCAATGAATGGATAATCCTATCATGGCCAATTTCAAGTTACGGATTTCACTGAATGAACATGAAGGACGCCCAGGGGTAGGCTGGCCTCAGCTCATCACTGGTCATAAGCAATAGTAAGTTTTTCTTGCCAATGTAAATAAGAGGATTTTTTAAAAAGATGTCAGAGTCTCACAGAACTGAAGGGAGACAGGAGAAATTAACTTGAAAACTGTGTGTCAAATACAAAGCACAAAGACAGGAAGTCTGATCAGGATGTTGCATGGAGCACAGAGACACACAAACCACTTTTTTCACTCCTGTGTCAATCAAGCTTCATAGTCTAAAATGGCATGTGATTAAGAGTGGATGTGTACCTACCCCTCGACAATACCAGAACATGGGACAGAAGAAGCTGGCTTACTCCTGACTCAGTAGGAGGAGGAAAGATTTATACATGTTGCGCCACAAAAAGCTACATATTAGTTTTCTATTCAAGCACCATAAATGACCAAAAATTGAGTGACTAGAACAACATCCATTTATTGTCTCATAGTAAATATAGGCCAGAAGTTTGTGTGGCTTGACTGGGTTCTCTGTTCAGGCAAGCCTGAAATCAAGGTGTAGACAGGACAACATTCCTTTCTGGAAACTCTGGGGAAGAATTAACTTCCAAGATCATTCAGATTGCTGGGTAAACTGCCTTTGTAGTAGTAGGTCTGAGGTCCTTGTTTTTGTTTGTTTTTGCTACCTATCTTCTGAAAGCCTCACTTAGTTCATAGAGGCCACCCGTATTATTTGCCAGGTAGTCCCCTTCATCTTCAAACCTAGGAACAGAGGATTTCCAAACATCAAATCCCGCTTTTTTTTCAAATACCTCTTGCTGGGAAGAGTGTACTCCCCTCTAACATCTCAAGTGATTACATCAGGTTTACCCCAACGGTCCCCCTATTTTAAGGTCAACTGATTTGGGACCTTAATTACACGTGTAAAATTATTTCACAGAGGTAACTTTTCTAATTTAAAAAATTATTGAGCTACTTTTATTTGCAAAATAATACAAATTCATATGTGCAGGTTCAGTATTCATCAAACACGATAGCACACCCTGCCCACCACCAAATTACCAAAAGTCATTGGTTACCCACCACCACTTGCTCCGTAAATAACCACAAGTGAGATGATGAGATCATATGGACTTTCCATTCTCAAATTTTAAAGGAATCTCCACACTGCTTTCCGTAAAGGTTATACCATTTTACACTCCCAGCAGCAGTGTAAAGTGGTTCTCTGTTCTCCACATCCTTGCCAACATCAGTTATTTCCAATCTTTTGGAGTGGATAATAGCCATTCTCACAGGTGTGAGGTGATATATGATTGTTGTTTTTATTTACATTTCCCTGATTACAAGAGAGGTGGAACATCTTTTTATGTGCCTATTGGCCATCTGTATGTCTTCTTTGGAGAAATGTCTATTTGATTCTTCTATTTTTTATTGGGTTGGGGTTTTTTGTCTGTTGTTGAGTTTGATCAGTTCTTTATATATATTAGATATAGACAAATTGTTGACATGATAGAAACATACTTTCCTTGGGTATTAAAAATTCTTAATTGGTAGAGTCCAAGGTTGCAGGGACCAGAAGCAAACATTTTGTGAACAGATCTTTAGGAACAACTCTAACTTCCATTCCTCAGGCTTTTAAAAATAATTTTTCAAATTGAGATAACATTAATTTACAATACTGTATAAACTTTAGATGCACAGCTTCACATCTCTTCAAAAGCGCACACCACCGCCCACCACCAGAGTTTTAACTACCATCTACCAACATCCAGTTGACCCTTTCTACCCATTCCCTCTATCCCTCACTCCCTTCACCTCTGGTAACCTCAATTATGTTTTCAGAGTCCAGGGATTTTTTGTTTGGTTTGTTTTATTTCTTTATATTCCACATGTTAGTGAACCCATCCATTGTTTGTTGCTCTGACTTATTTCACTTAGCATAATTGTCTCTAGTTTCAACCACTCTGTCACAATAGCCAAGATATGAAATCCAAGTGCCCATTGATGATAAATGGATAAAGATATAGTATAGATACAAAATGGACTACTACTCAGCTATTAAAAAAGATGAAGTCTTCCCATTTGCAACCCTTCAGTCATTAGACTGAAAAAGCATGGTTGCTGACTAGATGGTGTTCTATATTGGTGACTAATTAAGAACATACACCATCTATTGTAGGGCAGTACCTCTAACACACACGTGCTATCTCTCAAATGGTGGCATGTCTTCAATCCAATCATTTCTGTTTTTTCCTGCATGTTGGACTGCATGATAAAACCAGTGAGTATATGCCATTTACTACACTTCTTTGGTTTTAAAATGAGTCCCTTGATCAGAAGAAATGCTCCATGTCATTTCATGACTATGAGTTCTGTAAGATCACAAATGGTAGTGCTGACAGAAGCACAGCAGGCAGGGAAGGAAAATTCACATCTAGAATACTCACTCATTCCAGAAATTTGGAAGGTGAACTAATTCCTCCATGATATGATGGGTCCAAATGAACTTACCCCAGTTACCTAACTGGTGGCTTTGAGATTGGTAACATTAGGAACTCAGAACAGTGTTGACAAATTAGACATTCAGCAGTGGAGATGGTCATATCAACCTTTTAAAAGGGAAATCATGTTCCTGAGGTGACACATAATGGCAGCAAGACCATTTTCTATAGGTGCCCACAGGACTGACTGAGAAAAGAGGATTACTGACCTCCACGGAGTGAGTCATATTACTGAACATTCACATCTAACATTAAAAATGTCATGCTCTGGGTCATTCCAAGAAGTCCATATACACTTCCCTTAATCTGTTTTGTGCCTGTTTGCCCAAATGTCCTCATTAAAAATCCCTCCTAATTAGGCCAGACCAGCATTACCTCCGCACTTGTAATCAGGATGCAACAACTTACGACTTTAGGTTTTAGTCTAGAGACATGAATGCATTTTTGTTTGTGTGAAGAATTAACTGCATCATATTATACAGTATCATTTTCCCCCAAGGTTTCAATAGCTAGAAGCCTGTTGAATAAGGGATTGTTTGTGAATATTTATCAAAGTTAAAATAATTTTTACTTTTTATTCCGATATAATTTAAGACTTACAAAAAAGTTGCAAAATAGTAAAAAGAATTCCTGTATACAATACACTTAACCCAAATTCTGTACTGTTATCATTTTACAATATTTGTTTTATCTTCCCAGCCCCTCTCCTATCTTTCCCCAGCCCCTCTTCTATCTCTCCCCACACAGATTTTTTAAATATTTTGAAAGTTACAAAGATGCTCTAACAGAAAAATAATCAAAATCAGACCACTAACATTGATACAATACTGTTATCTAATTAAAAGACTCTCGTCATATTTTGCCAACTTTTCAAATTGTACCAGAACTTCATGAAGTGGGAAGAGACAGAATCAGATCTCTTCTGGGATGGGAACAGGGCAGAGAATGTACTGAAGCCTGCAGAGTAGGAGTATGGGGATGAAGCTAAGGGGGCTTGCATGGACATCGGGCCTCCTTTACCAGGCTCAGGCCCCAGTGATACAATTCTCCTCCTCCAAGGTTCCCTAGAACTTCCTTGCAAACTTCCAAATCCCTGGTGTTGCTGTAACCACATTGTCCTCTAAACAAATCTTACCTGGAACTGATCAGCCTGAGGACTCTTCTTCAGCTCCTGACACAGGCTTGAGGATCCACAGAGCTCTGTCAATGTTCTATCTACCAGATTGCTATCTCGTCAACCACAAGGGTTGGGAGAAGTCCCAGAGATCATGTCTTATCTCCTTCTCATTCCCAACTGAGCAACCGAGGCCTCGAGAACTCCAAAGACAACTAGGTTGCAGAGCTGCGAGGAAGCCCCTCTGTCTGCCTCACACATCACACAGCTGGTCTAAACTCCCCTCATATAGGGCAGTCACAGCCTGTGCACAGGTGGATGTGAGGTGTGGGTGGTGATGGCTTGTGGGAGGGGAAGATCTGTGCTAACCTCAGGGGTTATGAAAAACAGTTTGTTCGTTTCTAAGACTGCAAAGTGAAGTCCACCTACCTGAACATGGTGATTGTAAACCCCCTAGAAGAAGCCTGAGGTAGGTAAGGGACTCTATGGCCTAAACTGATGCTTGGTGAAAGCAATGCCCCTCCCCTCAGTAAGGCAGCCCCAGCCCCACAGAGCTTGGGTGTCTGGCACAAAAAGGTTAAATAACCAGCACCTGGCAATGTAAGAACTGCAGCCCAGACTTAAGTCGCCTTAGAGATATAGGGCTAGAGCAATCCCTGCCAAAAAGGCCTCAGACTGAGCTTAATCCCCAGGCTCATCTCTGATAAGGGTCAGAATGCCGACTGGCTGAAAGATGGAAGTCTGATAGTGAGGAGAGAGACAGGGGACGGCCTGAGGGTCCCCACTGCTGTTTACTGCTCATTAATCTTTCAGAATGTGGACCTGAGAACCTGAGGAAGCCCTGGATACCATATCTGCCCACTATCGAGCCCTTCCCAGGAGACTAAACTGCTTTTACTCTTGCTTTCTTCTAGCCCAGAGGTCCTGCCTCTACCCTTGTCCGCATGCATAGGTGTCACCAAGCCTCTGAGCAAGTTACAGTCTAGACCTATTTTCATCCTCAGCTGGAGAATTCTGCTTCCAGCAATGGTTTCAGCGGCTCAAGTCAGGTTTCTGTTCAGTTACAAAAGACAGTCCAGCTCTGCAAGGAGCTTTGTCTTCCTTTCTCAATTCTAGTTCTTTAAGCAACACAAGTTCTTCCTTCCTGAAGGAGGGATGAAGAGGACATTATGAAGCCTCCTTCACTGTCCATAAGACCTTGTCTCTGATGAGGACCTAGTCTTATGGGGTTAGGGGATTGTGAAGACTTTCTAGAGGAAGTTTCCTGTGTAGCATTTCCAGAGAAGAGGAGGAAGAGTGTGGGTCCATCCTTTTATGGGCAGTGTGGCTAGGGGATGACATCTTTCTTGTGAGGAGACTTCAGCACCTGGTTAACAGTGCTTGCTGCCGCTACTCCTCCCCCATCCTGAAGTACCTCCCACATGGAGAGCACAGCCAACGGCCTGGAGTCTCAGGAGCATCTCCAGGAAGTTATCTTTTCTCCCCTTCAGCCACCCACTCTCCAGACCTTGTCATTACCTGGAGTTCTACCTCCTCTCTTTTCTTAAATGCAAGTTTCTGACCACCTACACCCTCTCTCTTCATTCCACCTCTTTCAGTGTTACTCCAGGACATCAGGCAGCATATCTATCATACATGAGTCACTTAAGCAATATTTATACGATAAATCATACTTGTTTTTGAACGTTATTAACACTTGTTTTTTTAACCCTTGCTTTGTTTTCCAATCCATTAGCTATTTCTACTCACATTTTCCACCTGTTGAACACTGATCTGTCCCTCGGCTAAAACATGTTGATCTCTCCCCAAACAGAAAAGAAGGGGAGCACATTTAGTTCACTTTGCAGTTTTTAACGTTTATTTTTGATACCCAAACTTGACAGCACACAAGGGGAGAAAAAAAGCAATAGACAAGGAACAGCAAATAAATTTATCTTGCATGCCACTTTCGGTCAACAGGATGTGGCTCTCTAGATAGCTGTGTTTAGAAGGAATCTGAGGCTTCAGCCTCACTCAGGGGAAAGACTATTGCAACTGATTAGCAATATCTGTGAACATAAGAAAAAAAATTCAAATCAGTGATGTATATAAAATAATAAGGAATATAAATACCAACAGTGCTCCCCCATACTCTCATCACTCTCCCACCAAGGGTTTCCTAGGACTCCCAGCTCATAGCACAGAAATACACTCATTCCCATGGACGCTCTGTGTTCCCATGACCCTATATGCCCAATGTAAAGTGATATACCTACCCAACATCTCACTCAACCCAGAAGAAACCAATGGCACCAAAGTTGGCAGCAAAGTTGGCACTGGCTGTACCACCAGGGCCAATAATGGGGCCAGCGAAGGTCTGAGGAAATCTGGAGCGGGCATTCTGGTGGTATCTGGCCCAGAAGGTAAAGGGAATTCTGGACCAGGGATCTCCAAAATCTCCTTCCTCATCCCAGGTCAGCAGCTCAAACTCAATGTCATCCCAGCTCCAGGGCCCAGATACGGCCTCATCTCCAATCCCCATGCGTGTTCGCGCCTCCGCCCGGGCCTCAGCCTCAGCTGCAGCAGCGTCCAGAGCATCCAAGGCATCATCTGCGGCCTCCATGAACTGTGCAGTCCAGTCTCGAGGGTCTCTCTTCTGAACCTGACTCGAGAAATGGAAAATAAAACAAAACCCAGAATAGTATACATACTATTAAGCACCTACTGTATATTTATATTAAGTGCCTTATTTTGTGCTACTGTTTACATAACAATCAATACCACCAGTAAGGTGGTGCCTATCATGTGTGATACCCAAGACCTCATTCCCGATCTAGGCTTTTCCCAGCCAGTCAGACTCCATTCCTTCACCTATCAAGGCTGGAGCAGTTCCTCTATTACCTCTGCAATGAATCTCAGCACTTTCATCTTGCTGGTCTCATGGTAGGAACGGAGACCCCAGAGGAACTCATACTCAGGAGGGTTGCTGTTGGGCACTCGTCTATAGTCCAGGTACCTTAGAAAGAGCAAAAATGTCTGTTTCTACCCGGGCAGCATGGTGGTCCGTCAATGCAGAATAATCCTGGCTTTTGAAATTCCAGATTTTAGGTAGCAACTCCCCCCAGACACGCTCCTAGACACCGAGCATTTACCCGGTAATAACCAGGCCTTGGAACTCCTGTGTCAGTGCTTCTACACTAAGCAGTCACTTAGAGCTGCAGGGGCGTCTCATGTAGAGTCATAGAAAGCCAGTGCTTAGCCTCACCCTCTCTGTTCCCGCTCTAGCTGCAGGTTCTTGTAATCTTGTTAATGAGTCACCGATAGGCCCACTGCAATGATTACACTGCAGTGCCAAAGACTCAGCTGACTACCTTTGGTAATGCCCAGTGTGCGAATGGTAGACAGGCAAGATAGCAACACTGCAAAACAAACCCAACCATCAGGAGCATGTTCAATATTCCTGGGAACACGAAATGGGGGTGGGAAGGGTTTTCTGACCAGCACAGACAGAATTCATGGTGACCAAAGTCCCAGCATCACTTACTTCTGCTTCACAAATTCATAGGTGAGAAGCTTCCTCAGGTCTCCAAGGAGGGGGTGTCTCACCCTGATAGTGAAAAAGGAAACCCATAATTAGAGACTATGACACCGCCCACCCCCCAAAAAAAGAAGAGCTTTCCAGCATAGAGGCAAAGATGAGAGAAGAGGCAAAGAGCTCAGAACTATTTCCCCATCCAACCCAGGTTACATATATACACACACATATGTGTGTGTGTGTGTGTGTGTGTGTGTATGTATGTATTATGTATATATGGGCTTTGTACCTCCCTAAACCAATCCCCGTAGACCACCAGGCCAATGCAATCCTAAGACCATCGTCTGTCGCCAAAAGATGATATAAACAGGTAAGAGATGAGAAAGCCCAGTCATACCCAGGACGCAGTCCCATCTTGCGCAGTGCCTCCCAAAGGACGGCTGCAATGGGAGGCAAAGGAGACAAAGGATGGAAAATGAGCGTGGAAATCAGGCTGAAGCCGAACCCTAGCTGCAGGTTTAACTACTCACCCTCACTGGCACGGTTGCCATTCATGAAGATGACGCCCAAAATCACTAAGAGGAGCCCCAGCTTGGGTGTGTCTTTGGTCCTAAAGGAATACAAAAAAATACAATTTTAGTAATCACTTGTACAGCACATCCCAGCTCATCCCCCCTGTAGTTTCCCCATTCCTGGGCTAGAGGATAATTATACCCCAGTTCTGCTCACTACCTGCTATGTGACCCTGCACCTTGGACCCTGACCTACTTTGTAGCTGCTGGAAAAAAAAAGCATCACCGAGAAAGGCAATGTTCCACCTCTTTTCCCATCTTACGTTCCCAGTATGCCAGCCAGGGACTCAGGGGTACTGATGAGAATATACAGGTGTTCTTCTTTGTCAATTTCCTTCAGCTGAATCCCAAATTTCTACAGGGGCAAGAAAACAGTCTTTGAATTTACAGCATACAGCATACACTACCTGTATTAATTTGCTTGTCTCCTTGTGAGACTTGCACTAAACCCCCAGTAGAAACCCCATGATTCTTTGATGCCAAGATTTGTCTCCATCATTCCTGTCCCTCAGGGATTTCTTCTCACCTTCTCCAGGACAAAGCATGCGCGTTCAATGATTTCTGGATAAACATCAGTGTATTCACGAATGATATCCCTCAGCATTTCTGCAGGAGAAACGGAGCACTTAGGCTGAGCAGGGGCCATAGAACTAAGGATTGGTCCACAGAGCATGAGGTGAGGGGAAGGGCAGAGTTCAGGGAGGGCACTGGAAGCCTACCTGAGCGCTTGATGGGCACCTTTGTGTAATCTTTAAGCATCAGGTACTTGACCAACTTATTTGCCTGAGAGGGGAAAGGAAATCATTAAAGATATGATATTTACAGAAAAGTTGGTTGATTTACAGCTAGGAGATGACAAAGAAAAGAGCAAGAGAGGGGAGGAGAAAAGTGACTAGAGAGTTAGAGTCCTTACTCTTTCCTGAAGAAGGGTCACATCTCGGGGCTGTGAGGCACCCAGGTTCTGTGAGGCACGCGAGTTGGGAGAAGGGCGCAGGTTTGGTGAGGGTCGCAGGTTCTGCCAGTCAGGTGGAACTGGCCAATCAGTGGGGATCCAGTCAGGTGGGAGTGGCCAGTCAGTGGGAAGTGGCCAATCAGGTGGCAAAGGCCAATCGGGTGGCAGCTGCCAGTCAGGAGGGCCTTGCCAATCTGGAGGACCCTGCCAGCCTGGTGGGGTCTGCCATCCTGGTGGGGTCTGCCATCCAGGGTTCTGCCAGGCCAGTGGGTTTGGCCAGACAACTGGGCCAGGCCAGACAATGGGGTTTGGCCAGATCACTGGGTTCTGCCAGATCACTGGGTTTGGCCAGATCACTGGGTTCTGCCAAGCAACTGGGTTCTGCCAGGCTGGTGGGGTCTGCCTAGCTGGGGGGCTCTGATGTGCAGGTGGGGTCTGCCTGGTTGTCTGGTTTTGCCAGCCTGATGGGTTCTGCCAAGCCAGTGGGGTCTGCCAGAGCACATTGGGAGGTGCGCCAGGTGGGTTCTGGGTAGTAACAGGAACTGGTGCAGACCTCCAGGTCCCTGGAGCCAGTGGGGCTCGCCTCTGATCCCCGCTGTTGTCTTCCACATTCAAGTTATTAATCTGCATCATCAAAGAGAAGGAAGATTCGGGTTACCAGCTCTTTGTGTCCTCACCCTATCTATTCCAAGAAGGTCTCCTAAAACCCTCACCTGTAGTGACAGCCTGACCCACTAGCCAATGGTCACCCTGAGTCCTGGGTTTGTCTTCCAGGCAGGAGTTTCATCTCTAAACCAGGCCAGGAGCAACCCAAGGGTGGGCCCTGATGCTTCTCTTCCTGTGTCCACCACTGGCTCTGCTTATGCCACCCTGGACAAATCACTCAAGTCATTTCACCTCTCTGGAACTTAGTTTCTGTCTCTGTAAAACAGAGACTATGAGCCTTGGCTGGTATGAGGGTACCCTGAATATTTAATGAGTGAGAGACAAGCTGCGTTAATGTGCCTAGCTCAATACCTAACGCATGGTGGCTACTATCGAAATATAAACTGAATTACATATTATGTGTCCAAATCTCCTATCAATCTGGACACTCAGAGGGCAGTAATTATTACATTCGCCTTATCTTCTATACACCAGAAGAATACAGATGCAGATAATTACACATCTATTGTTTTGTTTAACACAAATGAACAACCTCAGAGAAGAGAGTGCCCAAAGGAAAGTGGAACTACCAGAGATCTCACCTTACGGGTCCTCTTGCCCCGAATGATAGTCCTGGATTCCAGATTCTGAGCCTGGGAACCATCTGCTGGTGTCTGTGCAGCTGCACCGTCAGATTCAGAGATGCCTGGGTCCGCCTCTGTGTCAGCCTGGGGACTGGCCAGTTTGGACTGCTTGACATTCTGAGTCTGAGTATCAGCTATTGGGGCCTTCGTGGTGTCACTCCAAGCCTTGAAGGCTGTCTTAGACTGAGTGTTGGCCGTCTCACTGGCATTGAGAGACTGAGAGAAATTGTAGGTGGTATTTGGGCCCACATTACTAGTTGCATTCTGGGCCTTAAAGGCCATCTCAGATGTATTGGCAGTTAAGTCATTGGTAGTTGCTGCCTGGGAAAAGTCATAGGCAGCATTTGGACCCTTTGAGGTGGCATTCTGAGAATTAAACACTGCCTGAGGCGGGGTATTGGACATCTCCTTGGCATTAAGAGCCTGAGAGAAATCGTAGGCACCATTTGGGCCTTTCGTGGTGGTATTCTGGGCCTTAAAGGCTGTCTTAGGCCTAGCGGCAGCTGCTGAAACCTGAATATCAACCGTCTCACTGGCTGTTGGGGGCTGTGAACTCTGGGGACTAGCATTTTGCCCGCTGGCAGTTGCTGTAGCCTGGTTAGTAGGTGGAGCTTCAGAGATCTGGATGGCCTCCATCAGGGTCTGCATAAGCAAGGCGCTGTCTTCTACTGAGGCCTCAGTCTGCAAATACAGGGGGTGGGGGGATTAAATTTCTGGGCCTCTGGAGCAGGAGCAGAAGCGGGAGGGTGGGGGTGAGCAGTGCAGCAGAGGGTACAGGCAGGCAGCTGGTGCAAAAGGAGGGCTGAAGCAGCGATCTAGATTTCAAAGGGAGGCGGAGTGTTAACAGAATGTGTGCGGGGCAGGTGGGGCCGAACGCCTAGTGCGGGTGAAGTGAAAGGGGTCTGATCCAGCAGTGAGGTGAGAGCTGTGCAGCAAGAGGCGTGCAGCAGGAACCTGGAG